>CBVK0101320344.1:0-13815 GCA_900067695.1 Picea abies
ACTTGATTAGATCTAAAAGGAAGTCAGTGTCCATGTTAAGCACCTTCTGTATTAGAGTTAAGAGTATATCTCTCAAGAGGAAATCTACCTGTCCATAGGGAGATTTTCCTACAATAGTCTTCTCACCAAGAGTGCCAAAAATAATGGATTGGATTGATCTCATTAGAGAAAACATAATTGCATCTTAGCTTCCAAATTTTAAATAAAGCTAAAATCTAAAGACAATCCCAAATGCCTAAAAATTCAGATAAAATCAAGGACTTTGAGTCACCAACAAGAGTTGCTTGCCAATGAAGTTGTCCTTGAAGTAGAAAAAAATGTCAGTCTTGCACCAATTTCCAACATCCAAAAAAATGATACTCCCACAAAATATGCTTCAAAGTCTATAAATGTTTGCAAAAGGGGATCAAACCATTTTCTAATCCACTTTGGTAAGATGAAATTTAGAGGGTAGCCCCTAATTGAAAACCAACCAAGGAAATACCCAAAGCATGTAGTTCAATCCAAGTGATTACACCGTGTAATCAGTGGATCCTTCTAGCATCAGGGTCAAAAGACATCCATGTAGCACTAAGAACCAAATATAAAGGATGTTTTTGATGAAGGTTAGAGTAAAGCTTCTTGGAATCACATTGTTGAAGCGTTTTCCCAGATATCCATCTCAAAAATCTCCAAAAGGACCCTTGCACATCAATATTTATCATGTACAGATCCTTAGAAGGGAGAAAATTCATGATATATTTGATAGTTGACTTATCAGGCGAAAGAAGACCTTTCTAGTGGGATAAAATTTTCTAGTCCTTCCAATCTTTGGTTGTAAAGTCCCAAAAATACCTCAAAAATAAGAATTGTTTCTTGCTTAGGTTTGAGCCTAAAATATGGAACAATTCTAAATATACTACTCTTGATTCATCCAACTCCAAATATCCCCTCACACCAAATCCCACCCCATTTGACTCTGAGAGAAGTTCCATTTTACCAAGAAGCACTGAACCTCTAAGCCTCCCAAATGATTCGATAGATGAAAATCCAAATACCTTAAAGAGTTGGGGTGCCTAGATGATATCACATAGGCCAAGGGGCCTTGAATCAAGATGGAATGTTGGGTTGACTAAAACAAATGATGTAAGAGGATTTTCCAAGGGATGGATCCCTCAACGCACTTGGAAATCCATTTAGTAGCCAATATGCAACCATGTCATCACATCAATAAGTCCAATACCACCTTCATCTTTTGGTATAGTGAAAAATTCCCAAGGAACCATAGGAATCCCCCTCTTTCGACCATACTTAGACCAAAGAATGAATGGAGAATCTGCTCCAATATTTTGAATTTGGTCCTATGCGAGAGCTAGCAAGAAACACAATGTATGTGTGAGGCTTGGAGAATTTGCAAGACAACTGTAAGATTATTCACCAAGGGGAGATCCTTCTTATACTAATCCAAAATCTTAGATTGTAGCCAATCAAGGCACCAATCCCACATGTCCATAATAAAGAGACCAACCCCAATAGGGATCCCAAGATATTATAGAATCTCACTAGGTTTGACTAAAATCCATAAAGAAGGAACTTATCTTGGAGGATCATCAAGCCAATAAGCCAAAAAAAATTCTTGTCACTAACCACAAGCGCAAAATCACTATAATTTTTTTCCAAACAACCCCTGTAAGGTATCAGATCTATTATAATAGCCAAAAACATAAATATTGCAGAGAATAACAACATAGCAACACAATAGATGAAACCACAACACCAAAATAATAACTTTATTGATAGGAAACAATGTTCACTTGCCTCTTCGAGGGGGAAATATCCAGCAAAGCAATGCTTTATTACAATAATTCTCAAGACAAAAAATTCTCATGCCCTCGACTCCTATTTATACTAAATATGTCTACCAAAAGAACAATCTAGAGGAATATCTTCTAGAAGCGAAATCTTCTATTAGGTCTTGTTATATTTGAATTATTCTTCCTTATTACTAGGCCTTATTAATATTGGAATTTATTGCATGAAAAATATATTATTCTACCTATGTGAGGGGTTAGGGAGGTTAGTTATCTAACATGCCCTCCCCTTTAAAAACAACCTTTTCCTCAAGGCTTGAGATGAGGCAATTGATGTAGAATGGTAGCTAGCTCTTAGGTGGCATCTACTAGAGTTGTATCTTTCCACTATACTAACACTTCCTTGATGGTGCGCTAACAGAGATGACACTCATGATGGTCCAAGAATTCTTGTGGTTGCAACCATATGGAGCCTTCTTAATCCAACTCGAGAATACTAGTTTGAGTTTGGCTAGTTCCAGTCACCTTCTTTAATCCAGAGACATAAAAAACAAGATGGAACTTAGAATGACTAGGAAAAGCTATTTGATAGGCCACTTGGCCCATGTGATTGAGAACTATGTAAGGACCATAAAATTTGGGCACCATTTTATGATAATGGTTGACCTTGAGTGAATTCTTCTTATAATTGAAATCGAAGAAACACCTGGTCCCCTTAAGCAAATTTATGTTCTGAGCGATCTTGATTTGCTTGTTTCTTAATGTGATTCTGAGACATGACCACATTCTCTTTGAGGGTACAAAAAATATCCTCTCGAACTATAAGAGTTTGTTCAACCACCTAGACCTTCGAGAAATTGGGCATGTATGAGAGAATTGAAGGTGAATTTTTTCCATATACTGCTTCAAAAGGAGTCACGTGAGTAGCTGTATGGTAAGAAGTGTTGTACCACCATTCAACTAGTGGTAACCATTGATCCCATTGATTTTTCCTTTTAGATGCAAAACACCTCAAATATGTTTCCAAACACTTGTTGACAACTTCAGTTTGACCATCAGTCTATGGATGATAGGCAATGCTGAGATACAATTGGGTGCCCTGTAGCCTGAACAATCATTACCAAAAATTGCCGGTGAAAGTGGAATCTATATAAAACATAGTAGAATGAGGCATGCCATGAATATTGAAGACATGATCCATGAAAATTTGAGCCACAATAGAGGTGGTAAATGGGTGTTGAAGAGAATAGAAATGAGAATACTTGGAAAGGCGATCAACTACCACCATGATGAATTAATTTTGCTCGATTTAGTTAATCTAACAATGAAATCCATAGAGATATACCTACAAATAACAAGTGGAATCAGAAGTGGTTGTAGTGTTCCTGGGGTTTGACTATTTCTCCCTCATTGCATTGATAAACATCACATTCCACCACACAAGTGAAAATGTCCTGTTTCACACCATCCCCAAAAAAGAATGTTTGACCTTGTTATAGGTTTTGGTAAACCTTGAGTGCCTAGCTATGGGTGTAGCATGAAGCTCATAAATCACCTTGGATTTAATTTGTGTCTGTTTACTTAAATACAAAAAACCTTTGTAGAGAAGCTCATCATTATGCCAAGAGTACCTTGGGGAAACTAGAGAATTGGCTTGCAATTTTTGGATCAGACATAAAATTTTTGGATCTTCCAGCCATTCCTGGTGAACAACCTGGAGCCAATATGGTACAATGAAGGAGAGGGAAAAAAGGGACCCTTCATCTTCATATTTTCTTAAAAGAGTGTCAAAAACCACGTTATATTGTCCTTTCTTGTAAACGATCTCATAATCATATCCAAATAACTTAGTCACCCATTTTTGTTGCTCCGAGGATGAAGGATGTTGCTCCAGAAAATAATTGAGTCTCTGATGATATGTCTTAATTTGGAAGCACTACCCCAATAGATAAAGGTACCAGAGATCCATTCCATGTAGAATAACCAACATTTCCTTTTCATATATTGATTGGCCCAAATTTCTCTCTAACATTTGTTTGTTGGTAAAGACAAAAGGTCAGACATCTTTCATAAGGACTGCTCCAATTCCTCTCCTAGAAGAATCACATTCCAAGACAAAGGTCTTTGTGAAGTCAGGAAGGGACATGAAATGATTGGTGCACATAGTTGCCTTCAAGGCTGAAAGGCCTAATAAACTGTTGGAGTCCAAGTGAAAGAATTATTTTTAAGGAGAGAAGTGAGAGGCACCATAATCTTTCCATAATTCTTAACAAACTTGTGATAATAGCCTGTTAAACCTAGAAAACCACATAATATTTTGAGATCTTGGGACGAGGCCAATTCTTCATAGCTTCAATCTTCTTATGATCCACCCTAACACCCACCTTTCCAACAATATGACCCAAGTACTCGACTTCCGAGGCTCCAAAAGCACATTTAGATTGTTTGAGGCTCCACAAGAACATTTATATTGTTTGAGGCTCCAAAATCACATTTATAGAGTAGATGGAGAAATTGATCCATATGAGCAAGATGGGATGTCTAGGTTTTACTATATATGAGAATATCATGAAAGAAAACTAAGACAAAATGGTGGAGAAAAGGATGGAAGACATGATTCATGAGGCTTTGGAAAGTGGAGGGAGCATTACAAAAGATAAATGGAATGAACAAGAACTCATAGTGGCCCTCATGAGTTCAAAGTGTAGTCTTAGGAATGCCTTCCTATTTCATACGTATTTGGTGGTAACTAGAATGAAGATCAAGTTTAGTAAAGAACTGGGCACCACTCAATTCATCCAAGATATCATCAATGATAAGAATGGAAAATTTGTCTTTGATGGTGAGTTTGTTGAGGGCGTGAAATTCAGGACACATGTGCCAAGAGCCCGCTTTATTAAGTACCATGAACACATGAGAATAATAGGGGATAGTACTAGGACAAATAACGCCCGTGGTAAGAAATTCTTGAAATTTTTTCTCAATTTCATTTTTTTGGGCAAAGGGATGATGATAGGGACATACATTGGGAGGAAGGCTACTATGGACGAGGGGAATGTAATGATCATGAACATCACAAGAAGGGGGAAGTCCTTGGGTAGTGGAAAAAACAACTTGATGTTTGGAGAGGATGGATTGGAGGTCAGGATGCATAGAGGGTGTCTTAGTGGCTTGAATAGAATGGGTTTGTAAAATAATGCCAGAATGACCTTTTTTGAATAGAGTTTCCATGCAATGGGAACTGATGATCTCAAGGGAACCTGCTATGATTCCTTGGAACTTACACTATTGGCCCTCCTGGTTGAATTGCATGGTTAATTCCTTAAAATCCATGAGAATGGGGCCCATATTCCTTAGCCATTCAACACCCAACAAAATGTCACAACCACCCATGTCGATAGCAAAGATATAAGATTTCATGTGGTATTGACCAATTTGTAGACACACATTTTCACAACGCCCCCCAAATTTCATGGACCCACCATTGTCAATCATGATTTGAAAGTTGTTGACTGCTCGGATATAGAAATTAGTTTCTTGGGAAATGAAATGATGATTAAAATTATGGGTGCTTCCATTGCCAATGAGGATGATGACCTTCCAATGCTTAATGTTACCAATTAGCTTGAGGGTTTGGGGAACAAAGAATCTAGTGAGAGCATTCAGGGAAATGACTAGTTCAACTTCTAGAGGGTTGGAAGGTGGAGCCAGGTCAGTGGGTTTAGGTGACTTGACCACATGGGGAGCCTTGACATATTCTTCAGAAACATCCTCAAATATGGCCATTAAAATATTTTTTCCTTACACTTGTGAAGAGGAAAATATTTGTCATCACAATTATAACAAAGGCCCTTGAATTGGTGTTGAACCATTTCTTCCCAGGTCAATTTTTGGATCTTTAGTGAAGTAGAAGGAGGAGTGGGAGTGAATAGTTTAGGGTGATGAATAAAGGAGGGTTTTCTGGTTTGAGAAGAAACAACCTGTTGTGTTTCCTTAGCTATTTTAATAGCTTCCACCCAACTCTGAGGGCGAGCCATGAGGACATGGGCACAAATATCATCCTTGAGGCCACTGGTAAAGAATTCTTTGAAAAAAGCATCAGACATGCCCTCTGTGTGGAAAACCAATCACTCAAAAGAATCTATAAAGTCTTCCACTGTACTAGATTGTTTCAACTTTTTCAAACGACCTAAATGGTGGGTGTCAGTGTCAAAGTGTTCATAAATCTCTGCAACAAATTGTGTCCAAGCCACATATCCTTGGCATAAATTTTTTCTCCATTGCTACTATTTCCAACGTTCCAGATCTAGATGGAGAACACCATACCAGAATTTGGCCAACTCATCTGTAATGTCATGCAAAGAGAAAAAGTTTTCCATTTGAGTGACCCAACCTGTGGGATCCAAGCCATCAAAATTTTTCACCACCACATGAGGGGGATGCAGGTCTCGCTAAAAGTGGTGGGAAGGAAAAGAGATGTATTGAGAGGATTCATGACCTTGAGGGTTATAAGGTGTGGAAGAAGAGAAATGATCTGGGGTGGGATTAAACAAGGTGGTCAAATTGTTCACTACATCTTGGCATTGTTGACACATGTCAGTAAATTGAGTGATGAATGTGGGAAGTGATTCGATCAGAGAAATTAGAGAATTGAGGTTACCAATACTGGAAGTAATGGAGAAGTATAAATCTAGGTTTGGTCATTAGCTTTGTCCAGTAAGGTGAGACGTTGTTCGCAATATTGGCTGCGAGTGTGGGATATGGAGATGGGACAGGGGGGAAGTGGGACCACACAGGAAAGGGTTACTAGTGAATGGTACCAATATTATGAGTGAAAATCGATGAATTCAATGGGATATATTCCAAATAGGGGTGTCGGGAAGAGGTCGAGTCCACAGGGAATTTTTTTTTTGAAAAATGATAGGTATGACTGCGATCAAGGTGAAGAGAGGAATCCAATGGGATAGGTCTCAAATAATGGTGCAGGCATGATACACCTATTTTTTTTTATTCCTTTGGAGTTATACTCCAATATGAATAATACTACAATGAAGAAATGGCCAAATTCTTAACAGGAAGATATCTGTAGGAATTTCACAACCATAATGCAGGAGGTACAATTGCACACCAATAGATCTTTTCTGTTCTATTTTTGTTTCCATCCCAAGGATTAGGGTATTCAAGGTTTCTAGAGACAAGGGTTTTCCCTGTGTTATAGCTCTATGATATACATGTGGGGTCCAATAGTAGTACTCGACCCAATATCTCAGGGCACTAACCAAGGAGGCTAGACTGTGCCCTTAGCCATACTACTCAACTACCCAAGTACTAGAGAGTATCTTCCCCAGTGTTGTTCTTGGTGGCACTATAGCAGTCAGATGATTGATTAGTTTATCTATGTAGGGATTGAGGATATCTAGGTCAATCTGTATATAGGTTTTGTCTGATACACTGCCACTTGAAGGGGTACCAACATGGGTTACAAGGGTGGCCAACAATGTGCGCTTAAGTACCACTTAGAGTTACTGCATGTATGCTTTCCTAAATGCATACTTATGCGTTGAATGACATATCTCTGTAGCTTTAAGTCGCCAGAATAGTCTCTACCCTAAAAAAAATAACCCACAATTTTCTTCCAAGGAAAGTGCTCTGATACTACTTGTAAGGTACCATATCTATTATAATATCTAAAAACATATATATTGCAGAGAATAACAACTAAAAAACACAATAGAAGAAACCACAACACTAGAATAATACCTTTATTGATAGGAAACATGTTCACTTGCCTCTTCGAGGGGGAAACCTCCAACAAAGCAACACTCTATTACAATAATTCTAAATACAAAAACTTCTCATGCCCTTGACTCCTATTTATACTAAATCTATCTACCAAAAGAACAATCTAGAGGAAGGTCTTCTAGAAGCGGAAGCTTCTATTAGGTATTCTTAAATTTGACTTATTCTTCCTTATTACTAGGCCTTATTAATATTGTCCTTTATTAAATGGAAAATATATTATTCTACCTTCGTGAGGGGTTAGGGAGGTTAGGTCCCTAACAACCCCTAGTAACCTATATTGAAACTTAATCCAAACACACTAAAAGTAAAGAGTCATCATTGTGTGTTGGAATGGTGTAGACTCTATTTTCCAATGCTTCAGCCTTCGTTTTAGTGAATAACATCAACATATACCACATCCCTCCTCATATATTGATCACACATGGATGCCCACTTTCCCCTTATTTGTACGTTTTTCTACTGATGCCTTGGCGTATTTATTGGAGTTTGTTCATTAATTTTATTGACATTAATGTTGCAAAGAGGTTAAGTCTCTTTATATACCCTATCAAAGATTGTAGTGGTACAATAGAAAATGAAAAAGGGATCACTAATATAGGAAGGTGTCAAATAATCCTTGCGAGTGTGAATTTTTGAACTATAGATATGATTTTATACATTTCCTCTTAGTGGACTGAACAATGTTTTAGGGGCTGAATGGTTATTTTAGAAATGCAATTACATTACCAATCTTCAAGAATAATTCATGGAATATATCTAAAGAGGAAACTTATAATTTGTATGAATTTTGAAACCCCATTTATCAAAGTTAGCACTTTGTAACCAACAAGGAAGATAAAATGTAAAGACACATAAACCTACATAGTGTAACATCATTGAAGGACAACAAAAATGTTGGATTGTTTTTAAAAATGTTATTGCAATTAAAAAAAATTCATCTCACACCAAAGGTTTCTTGGATCTAATACTTGTGAAATTAAGCCTTAGGAATGATCTAAAATAGTTATTTATAGTTGTGAACAACAAACAATATTTTAGCTCACTTCAACCCAACACACTAGGCAACCCAAGAAAAAAGATACCAAACATATGCCCTTAGGACACACTTTTTGAAGTATAAATTAGATTTCAAATCACTTGATTTACAATGGATTTACAATAGTAAATTTTCTATATTATCTTCAAGATATGTGTTGAAACACTTAACATTTTCAACCCTACAATATGTTAAAACAACATGTTAAAACAACATGAACATTGTTATCACTGAAATTTCGTCCACAAATGGTTACAAGAATTCAACATCGCCAAACAGTTACGAGGTCACCCATGGACTAGAATTAACACAAAAGAATTTCTAAAGGGTCAAAACTATACAAATAGTGCAAATATTAAAGGGCACTATGAAGACACAGGGCGCACGTGCACATGTGCAAAACAAAAACGCAAGATTCGTTCACATGCACACAATGCGCGACTGTTGTCACAAAAATCCGAACACCTGAGAAACGACGCATTTATGAGAGTGGTCGGCCTCCCACCCACTTCTGTTTCAGCTTCCAAGTTGATTTGACACTCAAATATGGACTGGATTCGACTGGGTGGCTGGTCAAAGACCTAGAAATGCCCTAATTAGCCTCTTTACACACTACAAATTAGTTGGACAATACCTCAAAGGAATGCTATAAAAAGGCCATGGATACACTTCATTTTTCAAGGAATTCATATCAAAGTTATGTTTCCATTATTCTCTTGAGGAATCTTCTATCCTTGCCAAGAGTATAATTGCATCATTGCATTGGGCAGGGGGTCCAAGAGCCCTCCCTTGGAGGAAGAAGGGACTCATAGTCCTCTTGCTTTTCAGTGTTTTCTTTCACTAATATCAGCCTTATCATTGGTGACATGGGTCTAATTGTTTCTTTTGTCCTTATGTCCCTATGTTCATTAATTTAGTTGTTTTATTTCTTAGTTTAATTCTTAGTTGTTGTTTTATATTTCTTTCTAACCCTTTTCCTTGCAGCTGTCCTGCTTAGCAAACCCAACTAAGCTTGCAAGCACCTCTATTTTTCTCACTAAGGTGACGAAATAGGTGCAACAAACATCAAGTGCTGGAGATTACCCAATTGAAAAGACAATGCAAGCTGAAAATCAAATCTGCAATTTCATGATTTTGGACAATTGAAAACTTCACAAACACACACACACACACACATGTGTGTGTGTGTGTATTTTACTTTTTGTGTGGAAGAAAGAAGGATAAAGCTGCCGAGTAATTCCCCACATTTTGTGGATGGTAAAGTGTGTAAACCATCAACCCTGATTACTATATATATATATATATATTTGTGTGGAAGAAATCATGGGAAAGCATCCAATTATTTCCTGAAATTTCATGGATGGTAAACAGGGTAAACCATCAACCTTGATTATAGGGACTTTCCCCCAAGGGAATCAAGAGAGTCGAACCCATGACCAAAAACAAGTATGAAAATTCGCATATGGCTCTAGACTAATTGAGCTAACCCTCGAGCTAGCTATATATATATTGGTACAATCTCACAAAGTTGGTACAATCTCTATCTCTCCAAACCCTTGCTAGTGAAACCATGAAAACCCTAGCCACCACTAAATATATTCAACAAGTTAGCATCAACACTAACAAATCCTCCTTGGTTTAAAAAAAAAACTTGTATCACACAAGCTCTCCACAATAACATGATTATCTTCTTTAGGATTTGCAAACTATATCCATGTTGCATCACACAAGTACATGAAAAGAAAACTCTAGTGCTAGTCACAAAATTTACATTTTCATCTGAGGATTTGAGTTCTCAAGCCCTAGGTATTTAACACTTATATCAACACAAGAACCAAGGGCTCCATGGAACATCAAGAATACAAGAATCAAGTTTTTTTCCAAGCAAGTCCTTACACCAAGCTCAAGACTTATTAAGTTGATATATCCATGATCTTTCCCTAACCTTACATTCCAAAAGAATAAGACTTCAAAAACCATGTAAGGTGTTAGCTCCATTCTCAAAGTCTTTTATTAAGGTAGAAACACTAATGCTATAACAAGATCCACAAGAACCATCATCACTTACAATGTCATGTGCTTCTATAATATTTGTATGTATGGTTCAAACCCTAACATCTTAGGGATAGGTAGGATTTCGGGGATAGGCATCCAAATAACTCCTCGTTATCTGGTTCTCACATTGTCAAAATCATAGAAGTTGTCAAATAGGGAAGTGAAAATCCTCCAAGTCAAGTGTTCCTAACACCATAAGGCAGGGAGATACCCATGCAGGGTTGAGCACCGAGGTTCGGTTGTTCTGTGCATCCCCCCTTGAGGCACCCACCTCTTGGACGGGATCCAGCCTGTGACCCATTTTTGAGGCCGAAAATCTAAATGCCGCACTTTGACCGAGGTACCTAGTGACCAAATTTTAGGACATCTACCTAGGTGGCAATTGTGGGCTGCAATTGCACCTTGATCAGATTTTGTGTGGCTATTGGGAAATATCGCTAGCTCTTTCAGGATATGCCCCCTTTACCCCTCATTATAACCGATTATTTCATCCTTCACTAGTTTCTCTTCCGGTGACTTCAGACCCCACTGTTGAGTACTATTGGAAGGTCCAATGCTATTTTAGAGGAAGGACGTTACATCTTTTAGGACATGAGAATTTGTTTTCTTTGATTCCCCACACAGAAAAAACCCACTTATCCACATATATGATTCTTTTTCAAACCACTTTATGTATGATGCACTTCTGATTACATTTTGATTTGGATATATATATTGTGTAAAGTTCAAAATTTGCAACAAAGGCTCTTGTTTCTTTATTACTCTCACCACCATTTACACACATTCACTCAGCTAGTTGGACATCATAGGGGGCCCACAAAATCCCCGTCATTCCCGAAACTTGCTAAACCTCCCTCCTATCTTAGGGGGAGTGTTTGGTCTTGCCCACTCATTGGCACCACCGTTTCACGCTTCTGTGAGTGCTACTGTCTTAGGATCATCTTTTCTTGGTTCCACATTACTTGGGTCCACTTCCCACATCCTACCATCCACTCGCTCTCCTTTACATGAAAGCGAAGGACCAACTTCCTCTCAAGGGGGAAGTACCAACCCACCTAGCCTCCCTCGAGGGTCAGGTTCACAACACACTTACACCATAGCTGGAGCTAATCCTTCCCCCCCACTGCAGATGCCATACTTGGCCTCTCTTAACATACCAGATCTAAGAAAACTCACCAATGATCCTATATTGCATGACCTCACATGGCCTTCAATGCCCACCAAACTACCTTCATACATCCCCAAGTTTGAAGGAAAGGTAGGAGATGACCCTGCCAACCATGTCATGACTTTCCACCTATGGTTCTCTTCCAACAACATCATGGATGATTCCATTAGACTACGATTATTTCAACACACACTCACTGGCCCATCAGCCAAATGGTATGTAGATGAAAAATCAGGGTCCCATGCGACTTTCGAGTCCTTGGCCAAATCATTTTTGACCTTCTTCCAATTACCAATCCGCCATGACAATGGTCTGGAACTACTCTCTAATTTCAAACAAACCTCATCCACACATATCACTGATCACATTCATGAGTGGCGTAGGCGACGTAGTTTGTGCAAAGTAGAAACCACCAAACAACAGTGTCTTGACTGGTTTCTTAGATCACTTGTCTCTCTCCTCGGTAAGGATGTATCTTCCACCTTCCCTTAATCAGAAGAAGAATCCATCAGTAAGGCTCAATAATACGACCTCATCTATTCACAGTCAGGGTACTTATACACTATACTTCCTGATCTCCCAAAACCTGTGCCATTTGTCCAAGACAAACTTGGGATGTCTCACTCAGCAGACAGACTGATTGGTAATACCACTCACCATGATCCACAACCCCCAAAACCACCAATGTATGGAACACCTCAATACCCACTATCATATGGGGGCACCTCTTACTACGTCCCACCCCCTTATCAACAACCATACCCTGTCTCTATGCCTCCACCCATCAGTGGGCCACCGCTGACACCCCCCATACAACCACCTATTCAAACAAGTTCTGGTACCCCCTCTACCTCAGCTTATAGTACTATCAAAAGTGCCATGCCTTCCTATGTACCTTATGGATCGTTACCCCCACAGAATTTTTACTTTCCATTTCCTGGTCCCCCACAACTCATGGCTCCCCCACATCCTCATGCTGGGGTGAATTTTGTTCAACCCTCTCCTGTTCAACAATATCAAAATTTTGAACAGCTGAATACGACAAATCCAACCCACCCGTTGAATAATTCCAAAAAGAAAGGAAGAAACAAGAACAACAACAACCCGGGTCAAGGCGGGAATCAACCCCAGTAGAACCAACCTACTGGGGGAAACCAGAACCAAGGGAATCATAATCCCCAGGGGGGCAATAAAAATAGGCGTAAAGGGAGAAATAACAATAATGTTAAAACCAACTTCACTTGTGCCCTTTGCGGTGAGTTCGGTCATTATACTCATCTTTTCCCCCAAATCACTGATTTCAAATGGTTGAAAGACTCAAGCAGTCTACACCATCCTCCAACATCGCTTGCCCCTTAGCAGGCCTGTAACACTCTGTTTCCCCCAGTCTGTAAAAATAACTATACTGGCCAAGTCTTGTGGAAAACTCAGAAATATGAATGTGTGATGTGAATGGACCTTGAGAAAAAGGTCGATGAATGTGAATAATATTATGAATATATATATTGTAGGACTACTGAGAGGGGATGTGCTGAAAAAGAGACCACAATGGCTGAAGAAAGGTGGTGGAAGGAACTTGGAAAGGTGGCATTAACTTCCACCAAAACCAATACCATATTTGGACTTCACTGGCCCGGAGAACCAAGAGCAACTTCCTGGCCCCGAATTAAATGACTTGCCAGGTTGGTAGGTAAATGGCTCCTCATGAGTAATGAGGGATGGTGGTGAACCGTGCATGCATAGAGTCCTCAGACCTAACCACCGCAAGGAAAATTGTGCCACACACAACCTCACTGAAAGGAGAAAAGGCAGGAAGAGTGGGCGATTAAGGGGAAGAAGTGAGGGAAAGATAAAGAACTCTGGAAAATACAGAGTGAGTGATAACAGAGAAGAAGGAGAGTAACCTTCATTCTTGATCACTGGTGAATAGAGTCTCAGTCTCGCAGCATCGTGGTCTCAGCTCG
>CBVK0101320347.1:0-11940 GCA_900067695.1 Picea abies
TGAATAGCCCCATTTAGTTGTAAAAGGATGTCAAATGTGTCATGGTAAGGTCAGAAGGAAATGATACTAGATATGAAAATGGGGTATATTTGACATGATATAGGCAAAAATATAGTGAAAACTGGAGACTAACATTCCCCCAAGCTGAAGTCTTTGCCTGTCTTCAGACAACAAAAAGTCAAAAACTGAGATTCATCAGAGTGTTGCCGTAGCTGCAACCAACATTTGCAATTTCTCATGTTTCTTCATGTTTCTGATTTCCTTCTTAAGAACTTGATTAATGATGATGTGCTTCCTGGCAATCTTCTGTAGTCTTCTATTCTTTTGAAAAAGACCTTTATTTTTTCGTTTTAATTGTTCAATCTTTGACGAGAAGTGAGCTTGCCTCAGTTTCATAAGTTCATTTTCTGTTTTGATGTGCCGATCCAGTATGGTATATTCATGTAACTTATCTTTTTAACTTGTGATTCCTACTTTCCAATCTGGCTACCATTGGTCTCAAGGATATACTGGAAGAGATGTCACAGTAAGATTTGAAATTTTTACCATGTCCTTGTTGTGTTTGAGGGCTGGACGCATGAGTGAACTCATCTGGTCTTTGAACATGGGTGTCGACTGGACTAGATTCAGGAGTAAACTCGTCATATACTTGAACAAGGGTGTCGACTGGACCGGGTTCAGGAGTAAACTCGTCATATACTTGAACAGGGGTGTCGACTGGACTGAGTTCATGAGTGAACTCCTCATACACCTGAACAGGGATATCAATTGGCATTTGAATTGGCTTGTCCCGCTCAATCTCTTTGGGCACGTTATTTTACTGATTGAATTTACAAACTTTTTGAATCAATTGGGAGAGAGTCCATGTCATCTCAAAAGACTCTAGAGCCTCCTCATGAGCATCCATACTTTTTAATCTTTCTTGGAATGGGTAACTAGGCATAGAGTTATCCATGTCTGACAATGTGTGTGTGCATTTTCATTTGGGATTTCTCCTAGGTTTGTCAATTAACTCCTCAAGTTATTCCACATCAATAATATTTTTAGCAGTTGTAGGAGAAATCGAAATTTCAACATTTGCCTCTGTAGGGACAGTGTTTTCCACTCTTTCATGGTTAGTTTCCACAACATCAGAACCATGGACATCAAACGACTATTCTGTACCAGGATTATCATCCCTGGCCTCAATTGTGCAGTCTGGTGTATCCTTAGGGTCATCACAGATTTTGGTCAGGGTTTTAACACCCTTTTTCTTAGAGTTCGACTTCTTCTGTGGAGGAGTGGACCCAATATTTTTATCTTTAGATTTGTCAGAAGCTAGGGTTCTTACAACAAACATATCCCAAGATTCTTGTTTGTGGGATAACGCAGACTTAACCAAAATTTTGACAAGACCAAAATGAAACAAACTACCTCTAAAATATTTGGCTTTGCGAACTTGTTTTGCCATTTTCTTCAAACTCTTCAACAGAAAATAGGGGATGTTCACCAAATGGTTACCTTTGAAATGTAGTAGGAGTCGAGCATGACATGGAAACACGATCGTGTACCAACCTTTGCAAGTGAGGTAGCGTTGGAGTATGGATAGCAACTGAGCCAATTTTGGTTCCAACCACGACCTTGATGTGCACTCTGACCATTGTAATTTTTGATACTAGGGTTGTAGGAGCTGCGTGCAGAGCTTCTTGTCGACTAGCTGGCCCTTCGTCCATTTCTGACCAGTGTTGGGTAATTGAATTGCTTCAGAAATGAAATTTTTTATGACTTCAAATTCTAGCTCGCCCACTTTAGCTAGTCCACCATGAAAGTGCAGAGCGAACTGAAGTGTAACCGTATCATCATACCCATCAAATTTCTTGAAGAACGGCTCCCATCCAGCTTTCTAAAAAATTTGTTTGGTGGCTTCATACTCAGGAAGAGCCTCCAAATCTGCATAAGTCTCAGGTTCATGACGATTCACCACCATAATTTCACTTGGTATAATAGGAAAGGTCCACAAGTGAGCAGCGGAATTAGATGAGGGAAACAGAGGAATAGAGTATGATGTGTGAAATAGGTCATGAGAGGAATTATAAAAGGACGTTTGAAATGTCATGAGGATCAATAGCATGTAAAAAAATGATGATGATCGTACACGTTTTCAAAATATCATTACATATGAATTGTGTCGAATTCAGCCAAGATAATGCAGTGCATTTCCCATGATATGAATTGTCAAGAAGGATTGGCTTGTTAAGTACAGAGTATAGGGATAATGAAATGTTATGGAGTATCGAGGTATTCCTAGTTCAAATTATTAATATGTAATTTAATACATTAAACTAACATGAAACTAAGCGTACCTGAGTTTGATTACCTACTCCCTGTTATGCATTTCTTATTGTAGAGATCTTTGAAGTCAAGTCTGAATTTGGAGAGCGCCAAAATTGTAACTGGAATTTGTACTGCTGATAACCACTGTAATTGATGGATGTTGTCTAGCACTGACTGGTACTGATGAAATAACTCGAAATCTACAGAGAAACTTGAACCAATAATAACTTGCTGAGAAAAAGACTTCCTGTTTATAAAAGAAAATTATCTGATGGCTATCCCTAAACCTGTCTTCTGTTCATTCCTGAAAGGAATCAATTAAAATTATGTCTTCAATAACTTCAAATATTTAACCCATGGTACAATTCTTATTTGTGTGAATAAATGTTCTGGAGTCGAACACAAAAAGAAATCATTGGATTACCGGCCATTAATGAATGTCGTTAACCTATGCGAGATGACCCACCAGTGATTTCAATGGGCCTCAAGGTACCTATAGTACATTCTAACAGGTACGAATAAAGGTCTTGGTGTCAAGTCACCTGTAGGATCTCTCAACCAAGAGACATTGATGTATTCCCATAGTTGTTAGCAAGGAAATCTTCCATTGAGGCATGCAGATTCCAGGGTACTAAGCAGTCTCTAATCTCTACTCCAGATAAGGTGTTGGTGTCAATGGAGTGAGACTTGTTGGAAGATGGACCTTAACTTATTCCACATCATTCAATGCGAGTGCAGATAGAAATCTTCCAGAGAATAATTTTTGGAAAAGTAATCACTTGTAGATTTTATGAGCCCAAGTTAGTATATGCTCATTGCTTTCTCATGTTTTGAGAGTCTGATAAAATGCTAAAAGAAAACTCCAGGGGGGTTTCTTTCCCATCATAATCTATCAGGTCTGGTAAAGAATAATCCTATCCCGGATAAATGCCCCTTTCATACTTTAATGAGCAATTCAAAGGGAGCAAAAAAGCTCAAATTTATTAATTTCAAAACAAGGCAGTGCATATTGATAAGAAAATTTCATAAAATAAAATGGTCTTACCTTCTTACCTGTTGCGAAAAAGTGATGAAGTTCAATTCTATACTTGCTTTGAAAATCCTGTAAAACTAAAAACAATATGTCAACATATCCAAAAAGAAATGCTTTTTTATATATATATTTTTATTATTTAATTTTTTATTTTCTATTAAAATTTTATTATTTACAAAATCTTGAAACAACAAAAATGATCAAGGATTAGCAGGAGAAGAAGACTCTTCTCCTACTATCTTTATTTCTGGTTGTTTAGCAATTTTCTACAGAAAATCATCTCTTGACAAGGGTTTGTTATACACTTTTAATCGATGTCCATTTACTACAAAGGAATTTTGAAAGTCATCTATGGTCTTGATTCTGACAGATCCATTATCAAAAACAGTTTCCACTTCATAAGGTCTGAACCATCTTGTCGTAAGTTTTCCTTTGAAAGTTTTATATTTGTAATCAAAAAGCAATGCCCAATCCCCTAGTTGAAAATGCTTTTTCTTAATGTATTTATCATGCCATTTGCTATGTTGATTTTGTACAAGGATAGTTCTTTGAAGAGCATCTTGCCTTATTTCTCCCAATTCATTTAGTTGCATAAATCTCTGTTTCTGTGCCTCATCCAAATTCAATCCAAACTCTACTGCTATGCGGAAGGTATGAATCTGAAATTCTATGGGAAGAAGAATTTTCTTGCCAAATACTAATTCATAAGGGGTATGACCAATGGTATTTCTCCACGTAGTCCGGTATGCCCATAAAGCCTCTTGAAGCCTATCCACCCAATATTTGTGATGTAAATGTATTGTCTTGGTCAGAATAGCTTCTAGAACTTTATTCATGGATTCCACTTGCCCATTGGCTTGTGGATGGTATGGGGAAGACTTACAGTGTTTTATCCCATATTTATCTGTGAGTTCCTTCATCAACTTAGAAGTAAATTGGGCACCTTGATCAGTAACAATCTCTCATGGAACACCGAAGCAGGTAAAGATATCTTCATAAATAAATTCAACCACTGATTTCTCAGTTGCTTGATATAAGGATTTTGCCTCTACCCACTTGGTCACAAAATCTGTACAAACCAAGATGTGCTTTTTCTTCCTCGACATTGGGGAAATCGGTCCTACAAAATCAAGTGCCCATTTATCAAATGGTTCAATCACAACCTGCGATCGTAAGGGCATCTCGTCTTCTACAGTAGGTATTCCCATCCTCTGACAACTATCATAGCTTCTTACATATTTTGTTGCATCCTTAAGTAGTGTCAACCAATAGTATCCTGATTGTAAGAATTTATATGCCATTCTCTTATCAGATAAATGTCCTCCACATGGCCCATCATGACAAGACTGAAGGATATCGGGAATCTCATCTTCCCGAACACATCTCCTAATGATCATATCAGGACTTGTATAGAAAAGATCACTTCCTACCCAAGAGTAATAAGCACTTTGCTGGACAATTCTTTTCTTTTGTGGTGGTGACAAATGAGTTGGCAGTCTCCCTGTAGCTAAGTAATTTGTTGTATCTGCAAACCAAGGGGTCTTAACAGCTACTGCAAACAAATGTTCATCAGGGAAATTATCATTCACTGGAATGTCAATACTATCTTGGGGGATACGAGAAAGAAAATCCGCAACTACATTTTCTTTTCCTGGCCGATCAACTATAGTGATGTTAAATTCTTGAAGTAGCAAAAGCCATCGTGTGATTCTTCCGGTAGTAACTGGTTTGTTCATCAAAAATCTGATAGCAGAATGGTCGGTATGTACAAAAACCTCATATCCAGTGATGTAATGACGAAATTTGTTAATGGCATGAACTACTGCCAAAAATTCCTTCTCTGTTACAGTGTAGTTCAATTCAAGGGGAGTAAGGTTTTTGCTAGTGAAGTAAATTGCATAGTTTTGTTGGTTTTCTTTTTGTCCAAGCACTCCTCCTAAAGCAGTGTCTAAGGCATCAATTGAAATATGGAAAGGAAGAGACCAATTTGGTCCTCTTAGAATAGGTGCCATGGACAATTTTGCTTTCAAATTCTCAAAATCATTCTGACAATTGTTATCCCAATAAAATTCTACATCTTTTGCTAACAGTTTAAACATGGGGTTGGCTATCTTTGTAAAGTTTTCAATAAATTGTCGATAATATCCAGCATGTCCCAAAAAACTTTGCACATCTTTTTGGGTTTTCGGAAAGGAAAGTTTAACTATCACTTCAATTTTGGCTGGATCAACTTTAATTCCTTCTGCAGATAAATGATGACCTAACACTATTCCCTTAGTTAATAGCATTTTACATTTTTCATGACTAAGGGATAAATTTGATTCCTGACAGCGAATCAAGACTTTCTCAAGATTACTTAAGGCTTCTTCGAAAGTGTTACCATAAACAGTAAAATCATCCATGTACACTTCCACACAATCATGAATTAAGTCAGCAAAAATCCCAAGGAATGATCTCTTAAATGTAGCAAGAGCATTGCATAGTCCAAAAGGTAACACTTTATAAGCATAAGTGCCCCAAGGACATGTAAAATTTTTTTTTGTCCTGGTCTTCAGGAGCAATTTGAATATGATTGTATCCACTATATCCATCGAGAAAGGAGAAGTATCTTTTTCCAGCCAAGGTATCCAAAACCTGATCTATAAAGGGCAAGGGAAAGTAGTCCTTCAAGGTTGCCTTGTTCGACTCCCTAAAGTCTACACACATTCTCCATTTCCCTGTCATTTTCTTAAGTACCACAACAAGAGGTGAAACCCACTTGCTGTCAGAAATTGGATAAATGAATCCAACGTTTAATAATTTCTGTAACTCTTCTTTCACAAAATCTTTTAGGATTGGATTCATACGCCTTTGTGGTTGTCTTACTGGGGTTATCCCTGTTTGGATATATATGTGGTGAATGCAGGTCTCAGGATTCACTCCTCTCATATCAGTGTACTCCCATGCAAATTCCCCTGACTATTCTTTCAAAAGATTTGTTAACTGTTCCTGTTGGCTGAGACTTAATTCAGAATTGATGTATAGACATTTGCCTGGCCTGAGTTCTACTGGAATGGTATATGACCCCTGATGCTCATCAATGGAGAAAACCTTAGATGGTGAAAACGAGGAAAATAACTCACTTCGTTCTTGAAATTCTTCTCTGAAAATTTGATCGTATTGAAAATATGTTTGTGGGAACTCGACATTTTCTGTCACAAAAAGAAATTGGCTTAAAATATCATCCTCTGTTGGTTCTTGTAGTGCGTGAAATTCATCAACAGAGAATACATATTCTTCCTCATCATTCTCATGATAGGGACATTTTAGCCACCATAATTCTTCTGTAACCGGTTGAGCAGGTGGAAAAAGAGTAAGTTTCTGTGAAGAAATTCCATTTGAGATGAACATATCCCCACCACGACATCCTATGAAAGCATTGGCCGTAGCTAACCAAGGTCTCCCTAAAATGATTGGATGGCCTTTCGTGGGATCCTTTTAATGAATAATCATGAAGTCGACAAGATATTCCCATGAAGCTAATGTAACAAGAACTTTGGTGTTGTTCTTGTTACAGGTTGAGTTTTATTTAAAGTTTTTCCAGATCTCAGCTGTATTTCTTGTATGGAAATGGGGTTTATGGTGTAAGCTAGGTAATTTTGAAAATCAACACTATGGTTTGGCAGAGGTGGTCTATTTTTAGGATTTGGAATGGGTTGAGCGGGTAATATGGTGGGACGAGGTGGATTCGGAGGCTACTGAGGAGTTTGTTGAACGGGTGGTAAAGGAGGTGGAGTAAAACTAGGCAATAGCTAATGTATGCTTGGAGGATATTGAGTACATGGATTCTGGGGAATTGGTACTGCATGTTGTTGTTGGTTATTTCCATAATTATGTTCTCTCCATCCCTGGTACCAAGGTTGAGCAGGGACATTTTCCGGAGGCCAATTTGGCCAGTTCCATGGATGTTGTTGTTGTTGTTGTTGAGAGAAGGGTGGATAGTAGCCGGAAGGTTGTGGGGATGGTTCTTGGTACATTTTTGAGTTCCTAGGTTGCCAAGGCCTCTTAGGTGCAAATGGAGTCCCTAGAGCTTCCCCTCCCTTTAATATAGCTTGCAATCCTGGTAAGGATGGACAATCTTTTGTTTTATGATTTTCAGTACATATTGCACATACAGAAACATTGTCCAAAGGACATTCTCATAAAGGATTCCTTTTTCTGCATTTTTGGTAGAATATGATTAATATAGGGTTTTCCTCTTCCTGCTTTCTCTTAATGTTTAGAGTGTCTAATTAAGAGCCAATTGTTCCTAAAATGTTTGTTTTAAAATTTTCCAAAAGGTTTCCCAATTCAATTCTAGTAACTCCACGAGATGTGGGTACTTTGGTGTTTTTGTTGACAGGTTCTCTCACACTTTTTGCAGTTTTCCCCCTACTTCTCGAGTAAGTTCTACATAGTTCACTGATTTCTTCAAAGTCTTTTTGATAAATGTCTCCTAAAGCCATTAAGTTGAGAGTGTCAATGTACTCATCTGAAACCTCTTTTAAGAAAAGAGTCTTGATTGCTTCATTTTGGAGATCATTATATTTGGATTTTTGAAGAGTATATGTAAATATTTCTAAGAAGTTTTCAAGGCTCTCTTCATATTTTTGTTGCATTTTAAAAATATCATTTCGAGAATCCTTGGGTCTACAATAGTCCTGGTACTTCTTTAAAAATTTTGCCTTCATATCTTCCCAAGATCTAATGCTGTACTCTCCTAAACTCATGAACCAACGTAATGCATAATATTTTAGGGTAGCAGGAAACAACTTCAGCTTATGTGCATCTTGGAGATAGTTATAACTCCTACATAGGATGTCAAACTCAAAAAGAAAGACATCTGGGTCTTCACTACTTTTCCCATAAAAGGTTGGTAGTGTTGAAGGTGTGATATTTTTCATATTGACATTCTGGACCAAATCCAAAATAGGAAACCCAAAGGTGGTTTTTGGTCTTAGCTCATTCTCTACTTGTTCTTCTTCTTCATTTTCAACATGAAGTTCTCCTCGTTCTCTTCTATCCAATTCTCTCCCTCTTTCTGCCATGTTAAAAGGATTACCAAAAATTGTATATGCAATTTGATCTTTCTTTGGCAAGGGTGTGAAATCCCACCTCTCTAGATTCTTTTTGACATAATTGTTATCTCCTATTGGTTCTTTTAAGGATCCTATTACCTTTGATTCAACAGTTGCAGTTGTTATTTGTGAAACTATAGTGTCAGGGTTCTTGAAAATAGCTTGCACTTCTTCTGGATTAACTGTGTCAACCAAGTTTGGATCACCAGGAATTTGAATTTGTTGGTATGTGGTGTTTCATGGTTCTATGTTTTGCTCTATGGTTTCCTCAGCCAGAGTTCCATTCTCAGTTTCTATTACTTTTTGGGTGGAGGTTTCTTCTTTTTGTTGTTTTGTGTTTCCCCTAAATCTACCTCTATGATCTCTATTTCTCATGAAAACATACTATATAAAAGAAAAACTAATATTGAGTTTCAGAGGAACCTATGATAATAGATATGTCGGTTCTCACCCTTCGTTACACATATCCTCTTTCATCAACCTGCTAACATACCACACCAAACCAAATACATTTTAAGAAAATAACCAAAATAATTATCTAACTTACCTTCTAAAACAGCTCCATGGCAACGGCGCCAAAAATGTCAGGTTGTTGTATTAAAGATTTTTTAATTACCTGAAAACATTGAATTGTCAAACCAGGGTAAGTGAAATTATATCTGCTACACTATATGTGCTGGTAAGATTCTAATTCCTATCTAAAGTTTATTCTGAGAAGAAAACACAAACTTACTCTTAGAAACTGAACCCTAATGATTATCTTGAAACTAATCATTTCTTGTCTAATTCAATCAAATGGAAACAGTTCTGATTTTAAGTAAAGGTATTTCTATTCCTAATCTAATATAATCACCGAAGACTGTCTACCATTATCTTAAACATCTAATCATCATCATATCTATCTAAACCATAAAAGAGAGATCATCTTTTAAAAACCTTTTAATCTAAGCATCAAGCAATTCTAAATCTAACACAGGTGAAACAAATAAATGTCCTATTTTACCCTACAGGTACTGGAAGCTTCCTTTAATCAAACTACAAGCTAGCTGTCCTAACAGAACAAAGTAAGTCTAAACTCTGATTATCTTTGAATCATGATCAAACTGGAAACTAGAAAACAAAGCAAATCTAAATTAAGCACTTGGTTCATTATTCAAATTCTACAAGGATAAATAACTCATTCAACATTCATCGATCTATAAGATAATATCAAACTGTAAATGATCTAATCAAAAAATGGCTAAGTCTGAATTAAACGGAGTAATTTCAAGTTCAAAAACTAGCTCACATGCAGGTTCTAGAACTAAAAGTAAACTAACTCTACTGTGAAAAAGAGACATGGAATTGAACCTGTTGGTGGGCCCAACCAAGAGGTGAAATCACCCTAAAACGGAATCAGAGCTACTCAGATTATTCCATGCAAAAATTGTTTCATACTTCACGCTCCATAATTCATAAAACAAACTCAAATCATTTTAACAACGAATAACATAACACATAGCAAGTTGTATTATCAGAAATCGTATCACATAGCATATCGTAACCAACGTTTCTTGAGAGTGATCCTAGTTTATATAGATCCTCTCCAAATAGTTTTGAACATAGGTGCATTAATCTAAGCGAATATTAGATCCGAAAATTACTCATAGTCAGTTATAACTAACTTCACAACTTCATGACATGCAGTGTCAAGAAGCGTGGATCATAAAGAATTATAATAAAACAGTTCTACAATCTTGCCCTGAGTCATCATATTGAGTTATGACTCAATCAATTATATGAATCGGACTGTCAATCCAATCTATCCATGTCGTGCAAGTCTTTGGCATCTCCACTAAGTGCGAGCCAGTACCTGGTACTGATAAGTCTGTTTCAAGGGACAAGTACCTAACTCATGTCACGTTAGCATCAATATTAGTTTAAAATATCAAAATACATTACAAATAACTTGAATCATAGGAATACCTTGAATAGCCCCATTTAGTTGTAAAAGGATGTCAAATGTGTCATGGTAAGGCAAATGTGTCATGGTAAGGCTAGAAGGAAATGATACTAGATATGAAAATGAGGTATATTTGACATGATATAGGCAAAAATATAGTAAAAAATGGAGACTAACACTATGTACTTGTAATGAATAAAGATTTGAAACTGATAAACAATTTTCTTAAGTGTTTTTTTATAAAATTCCTCCAGGTGTCACTACTTGGAACCTCTCAATAAAGAAATTATAGCTAAAATGGCATACCTTGTTGAATTCTGGCTTATTCTAGAGAGCGACCTTGTAGAGCGTGCCCCACATGGAATATTTTTTGAATTGATATGAAAATGATACAAAACATACTAAATACTGTAATATAACTAACACATTTTTTCTTACTAAATTTGGATCTGTTATGAAGAAGTTATGACGTTTTTACCCGAAACGCCTATTTTAGACTAGTTTCAGGACTAGCCACAAACCCTATTTTTCACGGAGTGTAATTCCAAAAATACAATGGCCCACAAGCTGAATTTTTTACCACAGATACTTGGATATGTTTCCTCGATGGCCTATCAATCTCATGGTCTGAATCATTCTAGAAAAAAAAGTTATTACCAAAATGGTGAGATGATCTGTAAATAACATACCTTAGAAAACATCATCAAAAGAATTTATCCTACCTTGAATTCTGGCCTTCTTTTCTTCACCTTCCCTCTTAAATTTGGCTTATATATCCTTTGGTTACCTCAATCAACTATATATATTCAATATGTTTAAGTGTGATGTAAAATGAGAGAGCTTTGCCTCTTATTTATACTCTCCAAATATATTCCTTAGAAACATCTTCTAGGTCACTTAACCCATTTCTAGGTCACTTAACCTATTTCTAGGTCACTTGACCCATTTCTAGGTCACTTAACCTATTTCTAGGTCACTTAACCCATTTATAGGTCACTTAACCTATTTTCCTCAGTTTTAGAGTTAACCACTTTCCATAATTATAAAGTTCTCCAATACTTTATCATTTAAATATTCCTCCTTGACTTTGTCACCTCACTTTATCATTTAGATAATCATCTTTGATTTTGTCACTTCACTTTATTATTTAAATAATCCTTCTTGACTTTGTCACTTTACTTTATCATTTAAATAATAATTTCTTCTTTGCAATCTCTTTCACTTCTTTGACCTTTTGGGGCTTCAAGCCAACATATGAGGGTCCTCCAACTTCGTAAGGCCATAAACCTCAAATCATGAGTTATGTGACGTTCCACATACCACCAGAAATGTCATGACATGTACTATCCATCTATAATAGTGTTTCCTTCAAATATATCAAAACGCATACCATTATCCATCAAACAAACTTGGGTCCATTACCCAAACTTGGGTGCTACCGAAATTCGTTACTAGAATTTCTCCAAGGGTTGACATTAATCTACAATATCACTCTCCAATAGTTGACATCAATGAAAACCAACAATCCATACCAACTATCCATCAACCTAAGCCAA
>CBVK0101320349.1:0-23330 GCA_900067695.1 Picea abies
CTCATTCACCCCCCCTCTAAGTGTGGTGGGTGTGTCCAACACAAAGAACTCTTTCATTTTCTTGTCATAGTATCTCTTGGTCAAGTATTTCTTCTCAAAATACTTCTTGAATCTTCTCCAAGTAACACTTTTCTCTTTGATGTGTTTCACCTGCACAAGTTGATCCCACCACATGGATGCCTTTCCTTTGAGTTGATAGATGGAAATTCTACCCTCTGCATGAGAGGAATAATTATGAAATTGAAAATACTTTCTCATGCCCAGCATCCATGCCTCTGCATCCTCATCCTTTTTGTGCTCATCATCAAATGTAGGAGGTTTAATTTTGTTCATTTTTCTTCGCAGTTCATCCACCCCAAACCTCTCATGTTTTTTGACAGGGGATGGAATTGAGCTATTGTGTGATCTCTTATTGGAATTCCTTGGGGAGTGGTGGTGGTGCCTGCTAACACTTCTTGTTTTTCTTTCCTCGTCATGAAACTTGTGAATTCCTTATTTGCTCGAGCCACTCTCCTTATCCAACTTCTTTTCTACTTTGTTCAAGCTCTCCAATAACTTCATGTTGAAGTCATCATGTTGCTCCTTGACTCTCATAAGCGTTTCATTATCAGATTTATGGCTTTGAACATCCTTCTGTAAATTTTTAATGGTCTCTTCCATATTTAGGTTTTCATCCCTTTCTTCTCCATGTCCATTGGAGTTTGTTCCTTCAATGCTCAAATGGACATCCATCCCTCTGACTTCATCTTGCTGACTATAATTCCCTTGTGCCTCTTCCATTCCTATGGAATCCTACACTGGTCTTGATCTGATCTAGTTGTTGTTAACTCTACAAAATGTGCAGCCAACAAAACTTGTCAGACTGACTGTTTCAACAATTTTATGAAAAATATGAACCATTTTGGTTCAATAATTTATCATAGGAATTTCTTCTAATTTTCTGAAATATTGAATTCCCAAATCAATTTTCTAGGTGGATAGTTATATTCCACTAGCCAAGACCTTTCCAATGCCTGCTCACGTGCTCAATTTCGAGTCCCGAGCAGAAAGTTATGGCTTCATGGAGCTAGTTGGGTCTTATAATTTTTTATTTATTTATTTATTTATTTTGTAGTCTGGAGGAATCAGCAACTAGTTGGGCATGTGCTCACGTTACATGTGGCCGTGTTATCCAACTGCTACCACTATAACCTCCAGGTGCACCCACGTGGCCCCATACGTGGCACACATTGTAAGTCGGGGGGAATTGAACTCGAAACCTCATGGAACTTCATTTTCACAGCACTTGCCAATTGAGCTGCCCCCTTGGGGGCAGTTGGGTCTTATAATTTACCCTTCACTATTTTTGTTGTTTTTTCCCCTTCAAACAACTTTGCGTGCACAAGTTTCAATTTGTATACCCATATTTTCCATCTGCTACAATATCACCAGTTAAATCATTCTTTGTGCACTTAAAAACCACTGCATATCACTTCTTCGTCATACCAATAACATGTGCACACTTTTGTGTCGCATGCCAAAACTACTGCACCCAATTTTGGTTCTTTCACTGATACCTGTTGTGCACAGTTTTTGTATCGCGTAATGATATTCCATATGCATTTCACTCTATTCATTGCACCATGCCAAAGTTCAATATGCCCCCACTGTGCACTATAATCTGCATGCACCATTGATTACACTGTCATGAGACAACTTATACTCATAATGTGCTTTGTAATACTACGCACACCACGTGCACCATTACTATGTGTGTGCACACCATGCAATGCTAAATTTAGCGCACGCATATGAACACAATATTATTCTTCGCAGCGCCACAATTTATCATGAGCACCTGCACGCCAACATTTCCCATGTGGTGCCAAAAATTTTCGCGTGCACCCTCACACCATAGTTTTTCGTGCGGTACTAAATTTTTATTGCATGCACCTGCAAGCTATCATTTTTCTGCGCAGCACCAAAATTTAACATGTGCATTGGTATGCCAATACCTTGTCACACAGTGCCAAATTTTACCTATCCCAAGCTTTTCTCTGTGCCACATGAATTTTAGTGCGTCCTCCTGCGCACATTCACCTTTATGTGCATCGATTCCTCATGGATTCTGTAGCAGAAATTCAGGCTTTTTCCCAATTCACCATAGACATTCTGCAACTATGAAATTCGTTCAATTTCTCCCCAATAACACCATCTCAACCTCTGTAACAATAGATCACTATGGTTGACATTTCTTGGAATGAATTCACCCAAATCACTTCATGAATTGGGAATTTTAATTACGAATTCCGCTCCATCTGTCATAGTTTCACTGTAACTTCAAATTCGACCAATTCTAGGTCTGAATTTGCTAGAACAGATATTAAATTAGTAATATCTCATCACTTGGATGAATTTCTCTATTTTCTCATGAATTCACCCACAGAAATTGGGCTTTTTCCCCATTTCCATCTAGTTGTTGTTACTTTTTTCCATGGACGCTCTACCCACTGAAATTTGTCCACTTTGAAATAAATCCTCTATGTTATTTCACTTCAACTCAACTTTCTTGGCCCATCCATGCTCAATGTTAAAAACTAAAGCTCTGATACCTATTTGTAACATCCTCGACCACCCAGGCCAAGCCATGCTACTCCAGAACACTCTCTCATGCTCTGATGAAACATACTGTAACATACTTAGCATCCTAACTAAGAAATGTCACATATAATTTATTGTCTTCGTGTGATTAAACATATTCACACGCAGAAATCTTGCGGAAGCTATATATATAACGTGAACAAACAAATACATTATGTAAATGCAGAGATTCATACTGAAATAACAGTATACATAAACATGCAGCATATACATGCAATATCCATAATCATACAAACAGTTATAATCACACATAGGATAAACCCATAATAATAAAATTATCACACAATTGACACTTATCTTTATGAGAATATCACCAACTGTGTGCAGACCTTCCACGAACCTCCCAGCCTTAGACCATATTGTTCATCACTCTCAACATTGAGTCACCCCCGAGATAGGACTAAACTCCACCCAGGTAAAGGGATTCATAGCCAGGCTAAGGCTCATGAACAACAGGGAAGACTCTGTCTTAGGTGCTCACTCAACTAACAGCCTACAGTCCCTCCTTCCCCACATGCCTATCCCACCCAAGGAAGTGTTCCCCTTCTCTGCTCAACAGTCCCTCGGCTGCCCCACTTCCCTTCCAGGGCTTCAGCAACAGATCGGATAAGAAGTCTCAGAGTCCTGCAGCTGTAGTTCAACACCTTCAAGAATCAATCACCAACAATTCTCTCACCCAGAGAATTTCTCATGGGCATGACAACCTACCTCTTCAATATTCCATGGGCCTGACAACCTACTTCTTCAATATCCCATGGGCCTGACAACCCACTTCTTCAATCTCACTCCCAGCTAACAGTTACCAAACCGAAAAAAATCTGGATATGGGTTCAGGTAAAGTCATGAAGATACAATGGATAGCTCAATGGCTGCGAATACTCCTAGATGATTGATTGTGTGGATGAAGGATGGATGATTGATGGGACCCCCCCCGAAATGAGATAATTCCAAGAATATCTATGCATGTCTCCAACTCGACACTTGTCACGTCGGAAGCTATTTTGGCCCACCTAGCCCCAACTTTTAGAACTTAGGATAAAATAATTAACCATACTTTATGATTAAGGAAATATTAATATAATATTCCTTTTTGTCTTAAGCTCGATAGCTCAACCCCTTTTCCTTAAATTTTAGGCCCCTCCCTTTTCGTAATGAGTGGAATTTAGTCCCCCATCTATTTTATCATGGTCGGTCTACGTGCAACAATGTATCTTATATTAATATGAGATATGTACAAAAACAGGTGCACTGGCCTCTAACATCTAGGCTCTCCGGCCTAATCAAAACATAAGCATCCTAGCTTATAATACTGTCTCACCAGCCTATAAAACATACTAGATACACAAGGCTCCCTTGCCTCTATTTTGTGCGTGGTATCGTAGAATGCCCACACTTCCTCATTTTACTGCGCAATACATGCGCACACTACACCATGGAAGATGCATGTCAAAATATATATAACAACTCACCAGCTTAAGTACACTCACATTTACATTTACAATTGGGGTTCAGCCTTAGGGATATTACAATCTTCGTAATTGAGTAATTATAGTACTAGTTATGAGTTCAATTTGATATAACATTGAGCTTAGATTGTTAAGTGATTTCAAATTATGTAGAAGATAAATGAGAAAATTTATTTCTATAATAAATTATTGTAATATGTCATTTTTAGGTCACAATACTTTCAAGTGACCATTATTTGAGTGTGGATTGTCATTGGATTTAGATGGAGGTAATTCAAGAGGTAGTCCATGCATTGTTGGTTGTTAGTTAGAATATGGATATCCACAACATTCATGCAAACAATTTAGAAGGAATGATATATCAATGATGTAGAGATACATGGTTGATTAGCAAACAATGCTACTTGAGAAGCATTAATTGGTTATGGATTTAGCACTTAGCAATCTTTTCCACCACAAGATATTTGTTAATGTGTAATGTAAGTATTTATAATCACTTTAGAAAAAAATCAAGGGATTAATACGCATAAAATTCATACACTTTGAAATTCATACATTCATCAACATAAAATTCAAAAACAATGAGATTGATAAAAAACATGCCAAGAAATGTATATATATATGTGTGTGTGTGTGTGTATTCAACATCGTCTAAATTGTTCATTTTTTACAAAATGGAAACTTATGGCCAATATACAAAGAAACAACAAGTGTCCTAACATAAAAAATAAAAAGAACATCCATATCATGGCCTAGATACAAAATGGCAATATTTGGTCAATCATTGACCACTGCCACCCTCGCCACCCTCAAGAGAATCTTGGAAATCAATATTTCTTCTCTTGTTCGAGGAAGCACCTTGAGAGGTTCTACATCTGGGCATGCTTCAATGCTCTAGAGACTACACAAAGAATAAACATTGTTATAAGTTTTTTTCCTCAATGAATTAATAAACATGAAAAGTGATACTTTGTAGTTTAACCTAAGAAAACCCATTGCATATCCTACTTACATTCGTGAGGGTTTTACCCTCCTTCATGACCCCAGTCTCTTTGTGATGCCACCCTACATTAGTTACAAGGGTCAAGTCAAGAAAATTTAAAAAACATGCGTAAAATCAAATTCATGAAACATAAAAAATTATCATCAATGCATTATCTCACCGTGAATATCTTAGGTGTAATGTCCCCAAGGCCGAGCCCAGTTCTAAATCTTGTTTACGAAATGAGTTGTAAAAATGTCTTATAGGCTGGTGAGCCAAGTTATATAAGCTGGTGGGCTTATGTGATTATTATGCTAGAGATTGTAAGTGTTGAAGGCCAAGAGCCTTATTTTGTACATGTATCTATGCACATTATTAATAAAAATATGAACATCGTCGACGTGCAGACTGACCATGATGAATGAGTGATGGGGGACTAAGCTTCCATAGGCTAGGTAAGGGATTAGGGGCTGGAAGGTGGGAAAGGGGGCTAAGTGTGGAGCCTAGGGGCTAAGTGTTGAGCCTAGGGACTTAAGCCCTTGGGGAATAATATTTTAATATTATTCCAAAAGACATGTGAATAATATGTTTTATCCTAAGTTCTTTTTGGAAGGACAAGCAACTTCCAAATGGAAGGAATGCATGCTGAAGGAATGCATGCAGTTGCATGGGTGACAAGTGTTAACCTAGGAGCATGCAAATAAAATGGCTGAGATGAGTCGTCTTGGGGGTTCCTCCCCCATTCTACACGACCGTCTGAGCGTGAACTGGTCCGACCTCTGCAAGAGACCTCATGCATCTTCTGAATCATGCGTCCCTGAAAGATGAAAATCCTTTGTTGATTCCTAAGGAAGTCGGTACATTCCTTTCCATAACAGTTTGAGCATGTGCGTGGGATCTCTATACACCTTGTGCAATCCCGAAACCAAAACCGTGAGTCTATTTCGTGATTGTTGAGCCTATTTGGGAAGCCCTTGTCTGTTTTCCCAGTTGGTTATTGTGGCCACGTAGTGCTGGACTGTGTGTGGCTTACTGTCCAGTGTGAGTTCTTGCTTATCCTGTGTGTAATCTCTCTCTAGTTGAGGGAGGGGATTGTTGTTGGAAGAGGTAGGTTGTCAGGCCTGTGAGCATATCTCTCCAGGTGAGAGAGTTTGCTGGGAAGTGGTTTCTTCCAAAGAGTGTCCAGCACCAGCTTTGGGCTCTGAGACTTCCTAATCCGGCCTATTGCCGAGACCCAGAGAGGGAGGTGTAGCACCGATGGAATTTGCTTGTGAAGGTGTATACTCTCGGGCGGAACAGGCATGTGGGTACTGAGAGTTCAGGAGTAGTGGGCATAAGATGGCATCCTGGGAAGAATCCTTCCAGTCATTCTATGTTGTTTTCCCTGTAACCTCAGCCTAGCCTAGGATTCCTTGCCTTGGGGTGGAGCTTACTCCTAGCTCGGGGGTGACCCACTACTGAGCTTGATGAACAACGTGGTTTAAGGCTGGGAGGTTCATGGAAGGCCTGCATGTGGTTGGTGGAATTACCACCGTTTCAAAGATAAGTACCAAATGATGTTTTAATTATGTTTTGCATGTTTGTGTATTTATATTTATCATGTATTATGTTGTGCATGTGAATTAGTGTTAATTCCATGGATTATTTATGTCAGCAGTTAATTTGTGCTAACTTTGAGTTTAAATGTGTTTCATTTTCTTAAATGCATGTTATATATATAGAATTAAGTATGAGATTGTTATTCCATGAAGTAGCGCTTGCCCGACCCAAAATGGGGGTGTTACAGTTTGGTATCAGAGCCAAGTTTTCGACACTGAGCCTAGATGGGCCAGCTGAGTGGTCTTTGGACCGAGGATTTGAGGAGAAATTGTGTCTGGAGGACCAATTTTGGACCTTTGAATGCGTCTGAGTATCAAGGAGTTACTTGACCATGTTACCAAGCTCAGGAGGTGTAGCAGTGTTATGAAACCATAGCCGGTGTGGTATATGGCCACCAGGAGAGAAAGAGAGTTCAACACATGAGGTGTTGGAGCTGTAGGATCTATTCAAGAGGAAAGGAGAACCCTCATGACCGTCAGATCTGGAGAATGTGCACAAGGCTTAAAATCCTTTGGAGTCGCACAGGAGTGTGGAAATCGTGGTACACGAAATCCTGAAATCATGAGGACCATCTATCGGAGGGACACGTGGACATTGGTCGGAATTTCGGCATACGGGAAACCAAAGGGAATTATCCCTTGTTGACGCAAGTCACGAAATCCTAGTTACCGAAAACCCAAAAACCCAAAGTCCCAAAATATTCAAAGATGGAAGAACCGACCCGAAATCCTGAAACGATCTACACCGTAGATCGTAGGAGAGGAACTTGAATCGTTGGATCATTTTAGAATTAAAGGATTGAAATGAGAAGAGACTTGGAGTCACTACATCATGAACTCTTGGTTACCGAAAACCTGAAACCCCAAAATCTAAAAAACGTCGAAATGATCTGCATTGTAGATCTGAGCGAAGTCTTACAGTTGGATTGCCTGAGAATGGACGTGGACACATGGGTGTGTACCACGTGCAAGTGGGTCGAGAAGAAAAGAAAGAATGGTGGGACCCGATGATGTCACTGAAGGTGATGCAGACCCTCCTAAATGTACCACGTGCCACTGTGGTTAAGCGTGACAACTGTGTTGTGGGCTCGGAGAGTAAAGTAAATTGGAATTTTGGAATTCAGGAGTTGGAGTGACATGAGGTTGGGAGTCACTGCATCATGAACTCTCAGGTACCAAAGACCCGAAAGCTTGAAGTGCCGAGCCTTGAAATTCCTACTGGGGTTGGTGACAGCTGTGTTGTGGGCCCAGGGGAAGAGAGGTTGGAAGTTCGGGAGTTGGGAATTGAAGAGGGAAGCGAGTGCGAGAACCTCCGGGGACCAAAAACCCCGAAACCTGAAACACCGAAGTTCTGAAATCATGAAATTTTCGAAGGATATAAGAACTGTCAAGGATTTAACTGCTGGATCCTCATGGAAAAAAATCCCGAAGTCCGGAAGTCCCAAAAATTTGCAGAGCCAAGAAGGGCTCAGAAAACTTAGTGAATTTGAAACATTTTCTTATTCACGTTGGTTAATGAATGTTGTGGTTTTTATGAAGGGTTTAAGGCCTGACAAAATTCGGTTGACTGCATGTTGTGTGTGCAAAGTTCAACAAGTGTTAGGATATCTGAGTATAGAAGTGGAAGAGGTGCAGATTGCCTCTGAATTAGAGGACGAAAGAGAAGGAAGGGATGTCAACCTGGGAGTCGAAGGATTGAACTCCAATGGGCATGGAAGAGAATTGGATAAGGAAAGACATATAATGAAAATCATTGAAGGATTGCAGAGAGATGCCCAGGCTCACCGAGCTGATAGTCGAAAACTCATGAAAGTCAGTGATAGGTAGGGTGAATTCAACTTAAAGATGTTGAAGACCCTAGAAAAAATAGAAAGGAAATTGGAAAAGGAGAGTGACACAAGAAAAACAGGGAGTCGTAGGACCCCTGAGAGAAAAAGAATATCGAGGAGTGGTAGAAGACATCGTTGTCACTCCCCAAAACATTCCAGTAGGGAAGCACACAGTAGTTCAAGCCCATCTCCTACCAGAAATCATCGAAGATCTGGAGTGGATGAATTGAAAGGGGAGATGAACAAGATCAAACCTCTAACATTCGATGGAGAACATAAGAAGGATGAAGATGCTGAAACATGGTTGCTTGGCATGAGGAAATATTTCCAACTGTAGAATTATTCCACTCATGAAGAAGGAAGAATTGCTATGTGTCAATTGAAAGGAAAAGCATCCATGTGGTGGGATTTGTTTGTGCAGGTGCAGCACATCAGAGAGAAGGATGTCACTTGGAAGGATTTCAAGGGATATTTTGAGAAGAAATACCTGACTAAAAGATACTATGACATAAAGATGAAGGAGTTCTTCGAACTCAAGCTAGGTAGCATGACCATTGATGAATACGAATGAAGTTTCTTAGAACTACTGAAGTATGTTCCATTCATCAAAGATGAGGCTGTCAAGATTCATAGGTATCTGAGTGGACTAGCACCTTCCATTGGTGACAAGATTCAGTATGATGATCCTAAGACTATGGAAGAAACAATAAGAAGGGATAAATGCTTATATGAACAAAAAAGAGAAAAGCCTCATTTTTGGAAGGCTTGGGATGACCAGAGGAAGTTTAAGAAGGAACAGAGGCAGAAGGGAAACAAACCTCCCTTTTTCAGAAATAGTCCTCAAGGACATCTATCATTTAGAGAGCCAAGAACAACTGAAGTGGGGGAACAAAGGTAGAGACAGATGCACATTCAGTGTTGGGGCTGTAAAGGGAACCACAAATACATGGATTGTCCCCATAAAAATGGCAAAGAAAGAACTGTCCATACTGTTCAACAAGCTGAAACAGTGGAGGACATGGGCAGTAGAATGCCAAGGATATACATAGCCCTAGACAACAAACAAGGTGAATTTCAATCGCACATGATTGAAGTGGAAGGTATGATTAACAACCGACCATTTATTATTTTAATCAATTCAGGGGCTAGCCATAGTTATGTAGATCCTAGGGTGGTGGAAAGTTTTCATTTATCAAGAAGAAAACATGAAAATTCTTGGTTAGTGCATTTGGCTACAGGAACGAAGAGGAAAATTGCTGAGTTGGTGAAGTCTTGTCCTATGGACATGAAAGGACTGAGCATAAAGGCTAAATTGAATATTCTACCTTTAGGATCTTATGACTGTTTAATTGGAATGGACTGGTTGGACTAGCACCATGCCCTCCTGTACTGTCGTAACAAGGGGTTTACATGCCTAGATGAGGAGGGAAATCGGAAAACAGTCTAAGGAATTACCAAGGTTGTCGCTGTTAGAGAAATCTCAGCCATGCAACTGAAGAAGTTTTACAGGAAAGGTTGACAATTATTTGCAACACGTGTGGAGGAAGCATCCAGAGATGAAGTCTCAAAGATTGGAGACAATGAGGTACTCACAGAGTTCAAGGATGTATTTTAGGAGGTACCTGGACTACCTCTGAAGAGAGACATTGATTTTTCTATAAATTTGATGCCTGGAGCAGCTCCAGTGTCGAAAGCTCCATATAGAATGAGTATGCCACAGCTAAAAGAGTTGCAACTACAGCTTAAAGAGCTTCTAAAGAAGGGGTACATTCACCCCATCATGTCACCTTGGGGTGCCCTGTTCTTATTTGTGAAGAAGAAGGACGGGACGTTGAGGGTGTGCATTGATTTCAGACAGTTGAACAAAGTAACTTTCAAGAACAAGTATCCTCTGTCGAGGATCGATGATCTTTTCGATCAGTTGAAAGGTGTGAAAATATTTTCGAAGATAGATCTCAGATAAGAATATCACCAGGTAAGAATAAAGGATGAGGACATCAGCAAGACCACCTTTAAAACAAGGTACAGTCATTACGAGTTCACAATGGTGCCGTTTGGATTGTCAAACGCACCTGTTGTTTTTATGTGCTTGATGAATGGTGTATTTAGGGACTATTTAGACAAGTTTGTCATAGTCTTCCTGGATGACATCTTGGTGTATTCCAAGTCAGAGGAAGAGCATGAACAACACCTGAGATGGGTGCTGCAAGTGTTGAGAGAACACCAACTGTATGCCAAATTGAGCAAATGCTCATTTTATCAAAGGCAGATCCATTACTTGGGGCACATTATTTCAGAGGAAGGGATCATCGTGGATCCTGAGAAGGTTGAGGCCATCTGAGAATGGTCAGCACCAAGGAATGTGGTGGAAGTTAGATCCTTTATGGGTCTGGTGGGCTATTACAGAAGGTTTATCGTAGGATTCTCAAAGATAGCTCACCCTATCACTTCCTTGCAAAGGATGGAGAAGATGTTTTAGTGGACTGAAGAGTGTGAGAACAGTTTCCAGCGATTGAAGTAGCTATTAACCAACACTCCAATATTGAGGATTTCATATCTGAATATGGATTTCATGGTGTGCACAGATGCGTGTAAGCGTTGGGAGGAGTTCTCGTCCAAGATGGATTTGTAATCTGTTATGAGTCCAGGAAGCTGAAAGAGCATGAAAAGAATTATGCCACTCATAATTTGGAGTTGACAGCAATCATCCACGCTCTGAGGAAATGGAGACATTACCTCATGGGAAGGAGATTTGAATTGAGAACAGAACACAATGGTCTGAAATACTTGTTTGATCAACCAACCTTAAACACTAGACAAAGTAGGTGGTTGGAATTTCTGTGCGAATACGACTTTGATATCAAGCATATCAAGGGGAAGGAAAACAAGGTGGTTGATGCACTCAGCAGAAAATTGCATGACTTACATGCTACAACCATTAGCATGTACAGGATTGATATTAAGGATAGAATTTTGGGAGTGGCAAATGCAGATTTGTAGTACAGAGTTTTGGTAGCAAAGCTACAACATAGTGAAAGGCCACAAAAAAAGGAAAGTTACACCTTGGAAGCCGATGGATTACTTCTGTATAAAGAGAAAGTGTATATACCCAATGTCCAGGAATTGAAGCTTGTGATTCTAAAATAAATGCATAATGTGATGTATGTTGGACACCCTGGATATCAGAAGATTGTGGCAGTAGTCAAAAGCCATTACTTTTGGCCAGGTTTGAAGAGAGAGATTGTTGAATACATCACCAGATGTATGGAATGCCAGAAAGTTAAGGCTGAGCATAGGCACCCAGCAGGGTTTCTTCAGCCTCTACCCATTCCGGAATGGAAGTGGGAAGTGGTGACCATGGATTTTATTATAGGATTGCCCAGAATGAGCAAGCAACACAATTCGATCATGCTTGTGGTGGACAAGCTTACAAAATATGCCCATTTTATTCCACTGAAAACCACTCACAAGGCATCATATGTTGTTGATATCTTCTTAAAGGAAGTGGCACACTTGCACAGAATTCCTAAAACGATTGTGTCTGATAGGGACTCGAAATTCATCTCGAATTTCTGGAAAGGACTGTTCAAATGATTCATAACGAATCTGAATTTTAGTACAGTGTATCATCTCAAGTCTGATGGACAGACAGAGAGGGTGAACAGAGTAATAGAAGACATGCTAAGAATGTACGTGATGGACAAACCAACAAGATGGGAAGACTACCTGCATTTGGTAGAATTAACCTACAATAATGGGTATCATGCATCATTGAAAATGAGCCCATTTGAAGCACTTTATGGAAGAAAGTGAAACACTCCAGTGAGCTGGGATAACCCAACTGACAGAGCAGTAGTTGGGCCAGAGTTGCTCAAGGAGATGGAGGACCAAATGATAAAAATTAAAAAGAATTTGAAAGCTACCCAGGATAGGCAGAAAAGTTATGCTGATAAAAACAGAACCCATCGAGAATTCAAAGTGGGTGATCATGTTTTCTTGAAAGTGAAAACTAATAGGAGTTCCCTGAAGCTGGGAAGTTGCACCAAGTTGGCAGCAAGAATTTGTGGGCCATTTGAAATCCTGGAAAGGATTGGGCTAATTGCATATAAGCTTACATTACCTGCATCTATGATTGTACATAATGTGTTTCATGTTTCATTGCTTAAGAAATATATACCTGAGGCTAATCATGTTATCGATTGGAATGTGATTCAGGTGGAACCCAAAGGTGTCATGCAAGTGCATCCTGTGTGCATATTGGACAGGAAAAACAAACAGCTCTGGAATCAAGCTATAGGGCTTGTAAAGGTCCATTGGACCTATTACGGTCCTAAGGATGCAACATGGGAGCATGAAGATGTTATGCGGGAAGAGTACCCACATCTTTTTGAAAATTTTGAAAATCTTGCAGATGTTGTGTAAAGTTGCACTGAGGACAATGTAGAAATAAGGGGAAGGGTATTGTAATGTCCCCAAGGCTGAGCCCAGTTGTAAATCTTTTTTACGAAATGAGTTGTAAAACTGTTTTATAGGATGGTGAGCCAAGTTATATAAGTTGGTGGGCTTATTTGATTATTAGGCCAAAGAGCCTAAGTGTTGAAGGCCAAGAGCTTGATTTTTTACATGTATCTATGCACATTATTAATAAATGTATAAACACTACCGACGTCCAGACCGACCATGATGAATGAGTTATGGGGGACTAAGATTCCATAGAGTGGGCAAGGTATTAGGGGCTGAAAGGTGGGAAAGGGGGCTAAGTGTGGAGCCTAGGGGTTAAGTGTTGAGCCTAGGGACTTAAGCCCTTAGGGAATAATATTTTAATATTACTCCAAAAGACATGTGAATAATATGTTTTATCCTAAATTATTTTTGGAAGGACAAGCAACTTCCAAATGGAAGGAACGCATGCAATTGCATGGGTGACAAGTGTCAACCCAGGCGCACGCAAATAAAATGGCTGATATGAGTCGTGTTGGGGGTTCCTCCCCCATTCTACGCAACCGTCTCAGCGTGAACTGGTCCAACCTCTGCAAGAGACCTTGTGCATATTTTGAACCATGCATCCCTGAAAGCTAAAAGGCCTGTGTTGATTCCTAAGGAAGCCATTACATTCCTTGTTGGAACAATTTGAGCCCATGCGTGGGATCTCTATACACCTTGTGCAATCCCAAAACCAAAACTGTGAGTCTATTTCATGATTGTTGAGCCTATTTGGGAAGCCTGTGTCTGTTTTCCCAGTTGGTTGTTGTGGCCATGTAGTGTTGGACTGCGCGTGGCTTACTAGCCAGTGTGAGTTCTTACTTATCCTATGTGTAATCTCTCTCCAGTTAAGGAAGGGGATTGTTTTTGGAAGAGGCAGGTTGTCAGGCATGTGAGCATGTCTCTCCAGGTGAGAGAGTTTGTTGGGAAGTGGTTTCTTCCAGAGAGTGTCCAACACCATCTTTGGGCTCTGAGACTTCTTGATCTGGTCTGTTGCCGAGACTCAGAGAGGGAGGTGTAGCACCGATGGACTATTCTTGTGAAGGTATATACTCCTGGGAAAAACAGGCATGTGGGGAATGAGATTTTGGGAGTAGTGGGTGTAAGATGTCATCCTGGGAAGAATCCTTCCAGTCATTATGTGTCTTTTTCCCTGTAACCTTAGCCTAGCCTTGAGTTGGAAAGCCTGCACATGGTTGGTGGAATTACCACCATTTCAAAGATAAGTACCAGATGATGATTTAATTATGTTTTTCATGTCTGTGTATTTATATTTATCACGTATTCTGTTGTGCATATGAATTAGTTTTAATTCCATGGATTATTTATGTCAGCAGTAATTTTGTGTTGAATCTGAGTTTAAATGTGTTTCATTTGCTTAAATGCATGTTATATATATAGAATTAAGTATGATATTTTTATTCCATGAAGTAGCACCTGCCCGGACCGGAATGGGGGCGTTACATTAGGCCTCGATGTAGATTCACTAGTAGATGGAGCACTAGGTTGTACAACCTACTCCAAGACAACCTCTATTGTGGCAGTCTCGGTCGATGGGGTGGATGGAAATGATGGGGGTGGGCTACGATGTTCACCCACATGTTGTACCATTGATTGCAATTCCCCAGGCATGGAAAAAGGTAACCTAGAAGCAATGCCCAGGTGCCAAGGGAGTGAAAAAGTACTATAGCTAGCAACTATATCTACATCCTGCATACATATTAATAAAATTGAACTCTTAGTACCAACTAGTAAAATTCAAAAACGTAAACACAAACATTTTTTAGAATTATATGATATTTAACTCTACACATGATACCTGTGATGAAGATGACTTGTCCATCCTAGATGGACAGTCCCTGACATCCTCTACTCCCAAATCCTATAGAAACACAAGAATATTAAAAATATGAGTATGCCATAAAACAAGTAAATGACTAAGGTGAATTTATCATACATGACACATACCTGAGTATGAGGTGCACCCAATGAACAACCAACCTCTACTACTTCATCAATGTTGGGGCTAGGAAATGATGCATCCAGTGACGTAGAGGGTCTACTGCTAAGACGTAACAACTACATAACAACATACAACGAAATATCGATATAAATACAAATAATACAAAATAAATATATAACGATGAAGAGCATAAAGAGGGTTATGATACTAACCTCCTCCACGAAGCTATGTTGTCCACTAGGCTCTATAGGACAATATCATGTATGCTTGCAGCTCGAACATATGTGAAGTTCACATCGATGGCTACTATGTCCATGTGACCTCTCCTCACTGTAATATGTCATGCATGTTGAACCTCCAACCCCTCTATCAATGTCACTGGCAGGCACCTCCTACACAGATAGTGCAAAAAAGCTACTATGTTGCACCAAGATACGAGTCAATGATGAAATGGCTATCTTTACCTATTTCAATCTCTCTGCAACAGGAGGATGTTGGGTAGGGTGGTCAAGCATTCCCCTAGGGGGATGAGGACCTAACACAAGGTCACATCTACCATGCTCTTAGTCATATGCGGACCCTAGAACCACCCCCTGTAATTGTCCAATGTTAAAGTAGTTGACATGTTTACCCATAATAAACTCAGCCCATAATTTTCTTATAAAATATAAGGGAACCTCCCTTTTATTGTAAGGAGGTTTATCAAAAACCATATACCACCTATCCATCCAATTTTGAATAATTTGGGGATGGATGCACCATTCGATGGAGATGTGTTTATTATTCAATGGTAGTTCTTTCCCAGATCTAGGATCCCTAAAAATAGACATTATTTGTGGTTTTGAAATGCCCAACTCTTTCACTTGGTTTCTGTCCAAACCAGTGTTTTATTACTCATACATTTTTTCCCTATAATCAGAAATAGAGTTCAATTTCCCTTTGGAAATTGCAATGGAATTCAAAATGATTTACAAAGAAGTGGCCAGGGAGACTCTGCTAGGTTCTCTAGTGTCCCTTAATTGTTCATCAAGGATTCTTAATATAGCCAACTACTCTTCAATTTGAGTGTTTACATTGGGTGGTTGTGGTGGGTTGGGGTTTTGATCTTCTTGGTTTTATTCTAAGTGGTTTAGATTGTCTATGGGCTCCATCATATTATATATATTGCAATTTAAAATCCATGGCATCTAAATTAGGTTGGTTTTTTAATTAAAATACAAAATTACATTTATTTTTAAATTTTGATTGTTGGAAGCAAAAAAAATAAATTGGAAATGACTAAATTGAGTTAAAATATGATAAATTAAAAATACCTTGACAAGATCCTCCCTATTTATCTCCTCTCTAGCTCATCAATTCGCTCAATAAGAGTAGAACCACGAGCATGGTTTGTGCACAATGACCACAAATTGCGCTCATGACCTCTTTCCTAAGAACACACACACGTTCTTAAGAACGTGAAAGCGTTCTTTCCATTAAACTTGCGTGGCATGCCTCATGGAGGTTCAATCGCCTCCAAACCTGAGGCTTTAGGAACACGTGTGTGTTCCTAAGAACATGCACACGTTCTTTCGAGTTTGTGTTCCTACTGCATGGGTTGCCACTTTTTCGGCCATGAAATTGTTTCACTTACCCCTTGATGGGTGTTCTATATGCACTAAAAACACACTAAAAACCCCCAATTAAATTGTCAACCCAGGGTAAGTAAACTTAGAGTTGTAGAAAAATATATGCCAAAGGTAGAAGGATTGGTAGAAATATAGCCTAACTAAGGAAGGTATCTATCTAAGGCTAATCTACTCAAGCAAACCTATCTAATGAGCAAACCCTACTAAGCAAATTGAAACTATGTAACCTAAGTACTTTTGGGCCAAGGATTGATGGATAGTTCTTTAAGAAAGCAAGTAAATCCCTATGTAAAGAAAACTAATTCAACAGTAAGCAATAAGCAAAAGAAACTATTAAGCATGACAATAAACAAATGATAAAAGAAAACTAATTTAACTTTCCAACCTACATTCAATGAGAAACTATCCTATGAAAGCAAGTAAATAAACAAGCAAGCAAAGACACCTAACTAACCTACTAAAGAAAGTAAACAAGTAAGCAAAGACAACTATCTAACCTACTAAATAAAACAGACAATTAAGAAAAACAACTAGCTAACCTATTAAAGCAAATAAGCAAAGACAACTAACTAGCCTATTAAAGTAGGTAAACAACTAACCACTCTAAGATAACTTCTACTGCAAGTAATCAAATAAAAAATTATCATTGAACAACTATCTAGCCTAAGAGGCAAGTGGACTATGTTCTTAATTCAAAACTATTTCTAATTCATGAAAGGAAATCTATTTAATTGAAAGCAAGAAAGACTAGCAACTAAATCTTAATCTATGACAAGCAAACTGTTCTCTAACCTATCAAAGAAAAAGACTATCTATCCTACAGTGGCAATAAAACTATCTTCTAAGCTATGAAAGCAAGAAACTGATCTACAAAAGCAAGAAACTATCTATTTTGATCTATGAAAGCAGGAAACTATTCTTTTAATCTAAGAAAGCAAGAAAACTATTTCTTAATCTATAAAAACTCAAACATAATGTTGGTGGTTGTGTGAATGTCTCTGGTGTCGTATGATATCTCGATGGCACTTGACAACAAAGGATAATTCAAGTGGTATAAAATCAACACTAATCTCAATGGAAAAGTGAAAGTTATGGATTAAGCAATCCAATGAGAATTTAGCCATGACAAAAGCAATCGTCAATTACCATGCATATTCATTTATTAATCATCAACAATATAATGAGATTATCATTGTACTTCTATACTATGTAAGCAAAACTAGATTCAACCAATAACTAAGAAATATAATTGCATTTTAATTCTAGGAAAGGAAATTACATAAATGAAACTATACTACATCTATTCTAACAATTCAAACTACAATAAAGAAATGCTTAAAAACAGAAATTTAAAACATGACATTAAAAAGTAAACTAGCAACTATATTAACCAACAACTAATTAAAAAAGATCTATATAAAAATGAGATAAGAAAGCTATGATTAAAAACTGAAATTAACTCTATCCATCCATCAAATCCTTTTTGAAGAGAACCCAAATAGAAACTTTGTTCTAATCTAATAAAAACTTTGTTTTAAACTTCACTATAAAATCATAAATCAAAGCATAATCTAACATCTAATTACACATGGGGTTAGTCTAGGGATCTCCAAATCCTTCCTAACTACAAGATTAATGCATGCTAACACAATTCATCATACTAACTTGCAAAAGAGATTCAAAGCAATTAAATTATAACAACAAACTAATTAACATAATAAAAATGCATGTACAAGAAAATAAAGAGAACAACTAAACTATGAAAATGCATAAACAAACACAAAGGCAGTTACCAGACTACTGGTGGCCCCCCAAGAAAGTCATGGTCACTTCTCAAATGCACACCACGAGCTCAAAAAATGATTTCACCATTAAAACTTGAAAAACGCAGTCTTATACAATTCTGACAATTGAAAAATACAAAAACATAGCAAAAATCGTTTTTGGATCTAACACACGACTTTTTCTACTGCTTAATAATTATCTAACCACCACAGTGGTATTTATAATGTTTATAGACCAAGTGGTCAACCACCGGAGGGTCGAACCACTTCTAAAATTGGAAAAATTCATTAATGGTGCCTTGATTGTCGAAATAGAGTGAGCCACTAATCACCCACCATAACAACTCGATTTAACAACCCAAAATCGAGTTGTCAAGAGTTCAGTCGCTGGAGGGGATAAGCATGAGAAAAACCCATGTCTCTGATTCACCCACCACCGGCCGGCAATACCATAACTGGCAAATCACCCATCGTTTTTGTGTAGGACACGGTGCTGGACGGAGTGTCGGACCGGGTATCGGATCGAGTGTTGGGAGTGTCAGACTGAGTGTCGGAATAGAAACATGGTGCGTTTTTTCCCTTTAACACCGAAAAATGTGAATCAGATCCTTGGAAGCATAAAAACATGATGAATTATACTCAATACAATCATTAAACATGAATCATACATTCTTGGTGTAGATCATATCATTTTAATATAAAATTCTTCAAAAAGATCCTTCAAAACATGAAAAACACATATGTACATTCGGAAAAAAGTGTCTAATAATTGTCATAAATTGATCATGTCTCAGGCCCAACATTACCCCCACACCTAAGATTTTGTAGGTCCCACTGCAAACAAAAGGAAATTGCCCTTTATGATTCAACTTGCGAAGGAGGGGGCAGATTAGATTTAGAAGCTTCTCCCTCTTGCTCGAGGGATTTTGACTTAGGATTTTTTGTGGTGTTTTAATTGCATCCAGAGACTATTATTGGTGGTAGTAATTTCATCAACCTAATGTTGTAGAGAATTCATCTCGGCTTGTAGGACAACATTATCATGGCGTAAATGATAACTCAGTGTTTCATGCTCTCTAAGTTTGAACTGGAGGGTTTGGAGTTTTTGGAGGTTGTTGATGACATGTGAGGAATACTTGAGATGTATATTATACCCTTGATCCTTTAAACCATGCAAAACAACAATTTTACCTCTGCAAAATTAGTTCCAAAAGTGACCTCCCATAAGCGCAACAATTCTGGTCTGGCGAACTTGTGAAAAATAGGTATCAAAGTGACACCTGTAACTACAAGACAGTAAACCTGTGTAAAACTTGATAGAGGTTTTTGTTTTTGAATATGTCCTTGAAAAAAACCTCTCTTGGTTTTCAAAAATTCACTTTTAGTTGTTAAGAAAACACACCAAGAAAACATGACTAAAACAAGAAAAGGAAAGTGTTTTATTCCCTGAAAAACTAGGCCTCTAAGAGAATTGAATATATCCAAAACCATAATGTATATTTAGAAACTGAGAGAGTTTTTTTTTTATTATTATTTCCTTGACAAAAACCTCTCTTGGTTTTCAAAACTTCACTTCCAGTTGTTAGGAAAACACGAAAAGAAAATATGACTAAAATAGGAAAAACAGAGTGTTTTATTTTATGAAAGCATAGGCCTCTAAGATGATAAAATATATCCAAAACAATAAAGTATATTCAAAAATTGATAGAGGTTATTGTGTTTTGGTATGTTATTAACAAAAACCTCCTCCAGGTTTCAAAATTACTTTCCCATTTGTTCAAAATCCCATCTTGAAGTTGGTTACTCAAAACTTACAGAAGCACGGTGTGCTCTTAGCAGAAGCGCAACATGTTCTTTGATAGGGATTTTGGAGGCCTTCCTAGAGTATTTTTGGGATTAAGGTGGTATGGGTGTAAATTTTATGATTTCTTCTACACACTGGAACCATCAAGCACTGCAAATTCCTTCTCCAACCCTCTGAAAAACTGACTTGAAGTCAAACTCTCCAAATGTGCAGAAACCCTCCTATAGAGACTGTATTTGGGGAATTTATCTCAAATTATAACACCTATGCATAACCTGAAGGATTTTTTTGTTCCTTGTTATATTATTGACAAAAACCTCTTTCAATATTGTCAAATTCATCTTCCTTATTTCATAAACCAATTTTAAAGTAAAACTTTGACCAAGACAATCATTTGAAAATTTATGACAAGAAATGATGACATGAACATGATGAAAATTTATGACCTTGGATGAGTGGAGGGAGTATTAATGACACCTAGACACACCAATGACCATTTTACAGCCAATAGATGTCAAATTTTATTTTGAAAATATAACAATTTGACCTAATAACCCTACATGAAAGAGTAAATTTGATCACTAGTAACTGACAAAACTGACAGATACTAATAGAAGTCTTGGTTTGTACTGGTAGGCATGGTGAATAGGAGAATTGTTATTTCCTATCATCAATATGTAACAATTCAAACAACTGATCATCTTTTCATAAGCTTGGAATATAGATGACAGTAAGTATTTAGCAGTTGTAATCACTTTGTATTTGTCACAAAGAGTAGTTAAGTATAAGTCATCTTCTATAGAATAAACATAAAAATGAACAGGAGCTTATAACACACACAATGATGTCATCAATATATAATTTAGCATACCAGTACAAACAAATGTTGATATAATATCCCAAGACTTTGTAAAAAGACAGTATGACAGAATTTTGACAGAAATCCTACTTCCTCTTCTCATGGGTTTGCTATACAAATGGGCAATGCTTAGCATTTTTATCTCAGGAAACTCATCCCAAAACAAACATATGGCACGTCCTCGTGCCATGAATTAGCAATAGGCTTCTTGGTATTTACTATTTTTAGAGGGGGGTTAGAAATAGGCTTCTTGGGGATTGGTTATAGCCTTCCTCACTTGGGAAGACATCTTCTCTAGAATCTTCAAGAAGTAAAAGGGAAAGTTAAAATGGCTTATTAGACTGAAAGTGATCTAATAATCAAAATTGATAGGCTTTAAAGATGGAATATCTACCTTCACATGTAATCAATCTGGTGATGACTATAATAGGGTTGATTAGCTCCTCTTTTATCCACTCCTTGGAGTATCCCTTAGGTCCAGAGATGTTCTAAAATTCAGTTTTGAAAACCCTATTATAGATAGCTCTTGGCAATTGGTGGTGTTTAAATCAATGGTCTCCAACTCTTGGGAGCTTTGTGCCTGAGGAAATTGATTCCTCAGAGGCCATGAACATAGTGAATAGGAGTTGAGGTAGGCTAAGAGTGTTCCATTGTTTTTTATTTTGCCACCATGCTCACTCAAACCACTTGCATAGAACATGTAATGTCAAACCTACATTGAACAACTTGTAACAAAAAATGTAATGACAAACCTACAATGAACAACTTGTAACAAAAATAAACCAACAAAGAGGTATGTTAAGAACATATACAACAATTTATAGCACACATGAGTTTAGCACTTCAAAATAAAATGATTGTTGATGTAATAACCTATATCATGAAAATAATACAAAATTTTACAAAGATTTACTTCTTCTAGGCAATTTTATCATTTGCCAACTCATGAACCCCTCCCCCACACATAAGTATTGTGGCACCTCACAATCAAAAGTATAGGAAACCAGTCAGTTCTCCCAATAGATGAATATTTACAGTTTGTAAAGTGTAAACATAAATTTCATAGATTGGTCTGACGAGACGGTTAGAAGATGGCCCCACCTATAGGATAAGAGATCCTATATATAGATAAGAAGAGGTAGGCAAAAGAGTTTCAAGATAGTCTCAAAGTTACTTCCCAATGGAAAGTTTATGGAGTTCATTAACCTTAGCTTAACCATACATACTTCATGTCATCTTTGTCTACAAGTAATGTCATACATTAGGACAAGTTTAAATTTTTTTATTTTTTTTTCAGATTACCATCCTCGCTAGGTAGAATGCCCCATTGCGAGCAAGCTTGTTCAGTACTCTAGTGGGTTTACCTAGTCATACCATGCTAGTACCTGCTGCCAGCTGACCTATTCAGTATCCCAATGGGATAGCCTCTTACACCCTCAAAGACTGGCCCTCCATCTTTTAATATTTTACTATAAGATTTATTTATGCAAGAAGATGGGGGGGACATCTCTGAAAACAACTTTTTCTTTCTTTTTATTGGGATGGTATTTATGTTAGAGGATGACTTTTCGTTATAAATATTCCTTAGTGATTATCTTGATGTAAGGGGTACTTAAGCGGACATGGCCTATCTAAAGATATGATATAATCAAGTTATTTAGTGTGTAGTGGATGGTATCATTGAGAAAGAATAGAAATGTATCTCTAGGCTCAGCTCACTTTATTCTTTTGTAAGTTATTGTGATGTTTCCATGACTAACCGCTAATCAAACCTCCTTGTTACTCTTTAATAAATACACTTTACTCACTTACTCAGGTTTCTTGGAGAAACTGTACGAGAGACCTCTAAGCTTGATGGTTACAATGTCACTTCCTTATATAGTGGTGAAGGTTCAAGAGAAACTGCTATTTAAGATGCCTTGAGAGAAAGAAGATGAAAATCTTTGAAAAAACATGGCTAATTACAACAACTCATTATTCATTTGATGTTGAGTAGAGAACAAGGTTCAAGTGTAACAATGTTTTGAAGAAAAATCCTTCTTTTATATTTCCTTGAACTGTCCACTCCTGGTGAGATAAATACCTACAGAGATATCTAAAGCAGTTTGCAAAAATGACACTCTAAAATATAATAAACTAATGAGATCAATGAGATCAAGTCATATGAACATGTATCTCATAGTTTTTTTATCAAAATAAAATGTAAAATGAGGCTGCATTAAACTTCTAAGCTAAACTAACAACATGTAGCTTTTATTTACTATCCTACGTGAGATCGGAAGAGCGTCGTGTAGG
>CBVK0101320353.1:0-10616 GCA_900067695.1 Picea abies
TATATATATATATATATATATATATATATATATATATATATAATTCTCATATTAATGTACATACATTTTTGTATATATTTAAAATAACTTGCAATAAAAATGGTCTCCATCACCAACAATGTATATGAGATATATACATACAAAATGAGAACGAGAGTATGAAAGTCTTTACTACCATTTTTTCACCTTATCTTCAAATACTATATAATTAGATACATGTGCAAATATTTACAAAACCCACAATGTGCGCTAATATTAATGTATGTATTTTCATATATATTTAAAATAATGACAATAAAAATGGTCACCATCACCAACAATGCATATGAGATATATACATACAAAATGAGAGTGTGAGAGAGTCGTTCCTACCATTTGTTTATCTTATCTACAAACATTATATAACTAGATACCTATGGAAATATTTACAAAACCCACATTATGGGCTACGAGAGAAAACAACAAATAGGCTAAAGAAACCAACTAACCTTCAATAATTTTAGTTGAAATACCCCATAATAATATCTAATACTAATTTATAATTCTAACATGGTACAATTCATTAAAAAATTGACAATTATGTAAATTATTTTTCAAATAGAATACTAATTTGATATTTATTTAAGTTATTGTTTCAAATAATTTATAATTCTTATAAGGTACAATTCATTAAAAAATGACATTTATTTAAGTTATTGTTTCAAATAAAGTCTCTATTATTATTGTTGTTCTTTAATCACTACACATCTCATTTTTAAGTTATTTTTACTCTATTTATATTCCATGACCATGCCCATAAGATTTTATTCACATCAATGGAAGGGTGTCATTCTCAAAAATCCGATTTTGACCATTTTGTAAATATGTACTATGCATATCTTTGATATCATTTAATGTTCCATCAGTGTTTGATATCATTTAATATTCCATCAATCTTCCACCATTAAACTTTTATCTTGTAAGATTCAATACTAGCATATAAATCTTTTTGAACATTTCTCTTTTTTCTACCCATCCATATTGCACAATCTAAATCTCGTGATTGTACAATGAACATTTTTCCCTATATAACATTATCAATTCTTGGAGAGAATTAATCTCTAGGCTTGTTAAATAGAGGTCCAACTTAGTGATCCTCTATATTGTGGGCATTATCCCTCAAATATGCTTCCATGATATCATGTGTGGTTTGTATATTAATGTTGATTCATATGTCCTACATTGTGGATGGATCATTTCTTAAGTACTCAATGCTTCACAAGGGGATTTTCCAAAACCTTTAAGACATTATTTTAATAAGTTATCTTTGAAGGATAATTTTGTTCCCTTCCCTTGTCAATCCATTTCCTCTAGAATGAAATGTGTGTTTCTATTATTTTCTTTATTGCTTCCATCTCAGAAGGTGTAAACTACCTATAGGTTTGATTATGCATATTTCCCTGTAGGGAATGAACACCACATACTAAAAATGGCTGACCACTTTCCATCCCACACTAAGGCTTTATATGGCATAATTAATGTTCCATCAACAAGTTGGAATTTGAGGTATTGGCATCATTTGATACCAATTATCTTGTAGTTACCATCTAACCAATATGGATCCACATAGATTTTGAAGTCAAAGGATTCATCAATTAAATATGGGATTAAGGAAATTTTGTCCTTGCATCTCCTACAATTTTCTATCATCTCTAATAATGATAATATGTCGTTCATCTTAATTTGAGTTGATAACCCCCCATAAGTTATGTCTTCATGTATGCATCCCAATAGGAGGAAACCAACTTCAACAATATTGAAAATATTCCTTGTTATAAGGGATCCAAATGCAAAACGTTACATTTTTTGTTATCACCTACATAATCTTACTTTTACAACAACAAAACTAGTGGTATTCAACACTTAAATCGGAATTCTTTACATCATCTTAATTATAGACTAAACATTTTCATTAGATTTAGTTTGTAATATATCATCATGCAATTGGTGGTTTGTTGTTTCCCTCTTGTACAACAAAACTCCATATCAATCCATCATTGCTTCTTCGAGCTCCTTGAGGCATTTAGGTAATTGAAGTCACCATGAAGTTTGGACCCATCACAAGAAAGGAAATGATACAGTAGTTGAATCCCCATACATTGTCTCCATGTGAAAGAATGTTAGTCAAAGAAATTGGGAGAAGCATGACACTACTAATATCCTTTTCCTTCTTATACATACTTGTTATAGAAGTTGTTTCCTTGTCCATATTATGTGCACAATACTCAAGTAAGTGCTAAGATGCTTCTCTAAATTAAATTTGTGGGCATAGTACACACCATAAAATCTTACCATATAGTTATTATGGGTTGTTTGAACTGCTCATAATGATTCCACTTCATTTGGATCAATGATGGTGATACGTTTGATGGTGATTGAAACATAGTCATCACACCTTGCAAACACCTTCTTCATTGTGATTGTAACATCTAAAAATTGATTTCTCATTATTATGTTGAAACAAGATTGCAACACTAGAGGAAGACCCAATATAATCATGTCTTCATTAACCGTTTTGAGAAGTGAAATTTGGGTCATTGAAGAATTATAATACCCTAAATGGAATTGTTCCAACAATAAACAACATCAAATTAAAATAAACAATGAAAAATGAAAAGGATTGGGGACACCTGCACACCCAAGGTTAGAATGCACTTGCAATTCCTAAATAATCGAGGAAGACATGTCCATTCAATTTTACTTAAAAGAGTGATATATTTGTATCGATACTAGAATGGATGATTACAAGTGAAGGGGGAGACCCCTGTTAATACAAATCTAATAATAATATGTCTCCGTAACAAAGTAGTGACTCATAAATTCATATAACTAACACATATATGCTAACTTAATGATGACTTGTTAATGAGTAATCTCAACTAACTTAGTGATATGGAAATATTGAGCATGCAAACAAAATAGTTCATTTACAAAATATGTTGTTTGGTACACAACATGCCCTCCCCTTTAAATAATATTTGTCCCCATTGCTATCTCTAATCCTATTGCTAATCACATATTCAATGCTTATTTAATAAAAATAAGTCTGATTATACAAAAATGGCCTTTATTAAAATAATGGGTTGTCATTACTAACCTATGTGACCCCGATGGCTAATGAATACAATAATTATATGCATTACATCCATAAGTATTCTTGTCATTAATTGTGTTGGGGATATAACATGCCCATCCTTCCTAAAATGTTTTGAGCTAAAATCCTAAGGAAGAAATAGAAAAAAAATGTTATTGATACCCAAAGTCGTTATTCCATAGTTGCACCAATAAAATAGAGCCATATATAAAAATTTAGTGATTTGGTACTCATGGGCCTTCAATATGTCACTTTCATGACCCATCTTGTGTTTAAGTTTGATATGTTTTATCTCCTAGGTAGAAGATCTTCATAAGCATTAGTACTTTTGATGAACAGTGTAGATATTTTGAGTCATGCTTATCTGATCAATTATGATTTACTTAATCTCAACTATAATGTGACATATGCTTGATCTCAAGTGTTTTTTTATTGTTAATGTGTGATTTTCATTATTGAGATAATGTGGTTCACAAGCATAAAATATTGTAGCCTTGGTGAAGGGATTCAACCCACATAACAAGTTGGTCTTCTTCATTCATTACCATAGACTTCACTCAGTTGAATGGTTGAGAGATGCAAGAGATATTGTCCTCTCACAAACCTTATGACTGCTAGCACTTTGAGGTAGCAATAAAGACCCTAGAAAAATCTATCTCCTATTGATATTGAGAATTTGAATTAACAAAGGATGGAAATAGTCCCATGGGGCAGTGTTGAAAATATTAGAAAATTAAGGGACATCTCCCACCAATCAAGGGATTGATTGGATGGGATATATAGGACCCTTCCAATACAAATAGAGGCATAAATGATAGAATGTAATAGCTAGTATTGTTATTTCATTTTCCTTATTGTTTTTTAAGATAGTTCGAATTGCAGTTAAGAGGAATATTTCTACCCACATGTTACATGAAAATTTATGAATAAAAGAAACATATTTTGTTGAAGTTTTGAGTGCTTGAGTGTCTAGAGGGTTCCAGGAACTTCCTTGAGTAAGTCCCACTCAAGGAACCCCTATTATCATTTCATTTCTTGTCTTTTATTTATGTTTTACAAGTAGGCGGGCTTATGTACACAACACAATATTAGTTCATTTCACTTTATTTTCCAACAGTACTTTCATTTTTAATATTTCTTTGAGCAATAATTTCAACCTTGTATTTATTTAAATGCCTTTAAATTAAAATGTTCAATACCAAAATGTGGATCCGATGAATCTAGCATGTGATACATAGTGTTGTAAGGATTAACTAATCTAGTAGAAACACACGGTCATTAGTTCAAGGAGACCTTCTCATTTAATTGATTTCTCATCCAAGAGGAAGTGACCTATACCTTCATATATCTTATGTGTATTGTTAGAAGAGATAGGAGTGAAATTCATGAACCCAAGTGCATGGGGAATGAGTTAGAATGAGATATCAAAGTTGATCATTTACTTTGTCATAGTTTTATATTAGAATTAGTAGTTCATATTTTACCTTTGCAATTTGCATACATAGTGCACACCACCTCATAATTTTGCACAATCCCTGGGTTGATAATTAAAGTGAAAATTGTGGATTCAGTATATCTTTCTATAGTTATTTTTCCCACCACTTTTTGGCATCGCTACCAGGGAGGTTACTAAAAATTGCATTAGGAGCAATTTGAAATTTTTGAAGAAAAAAACAACATACATATTCAGAGTGCATACGTCGACCTATAGATAAAAAGTGAAAGTTTTATACCAAAAAAAATGTTATTGTTGTAGTTGAGATAAGAACTAGATGTCAATTATAACATAAAAAAAGATTTTAAATAGTTTCTAAAGCAACATGTTGAAGAAAATCTTGTAGACATACAACAAATCATTGAAGAATTTGTTGAGATGCTTGAGGAAGGAGAGAACACTACAAGAGAGATTTTCATCTATCATTTTTTTTAGCTAGGATTTGAAGACAAAGAGGAAGCTCCATCTATGAACACTATGGAAAAATAAAGGGAGGATAAACATGCAATCTTTCATTTCCAATTCAATAAATTTGTAACACATGCCTAGAAAATTACATACGATATTAGAATGGGATTACATATTCTAGGGCATGTGGACCCACATGCTTAGTAAATATATGTGTTGAATTATTAGTTCCACTTGATTATAATTGTTCGCCTTTTAGTTGATTGAAATTTGAAATTTATTCCCAGGGATGCAAGGGAAACAATGGATAGAAGAAGAGGAAGAGGTAGAAGTAAGGCAGTGGGAGACCATGTTGCATGACCTCCACTTCAACCTACACCCCTACCATATCCTCCAAGATCATATGTTCAAGGAAATGTACTTGCATGTGATGTTGTTTCAATGTTGTAGTCATTTCAAATAATGTCTAATGCATTGATTAACATGTTGAATTAGGAAGAAAGTTGAGCTTCAATTCTTGGATATTAGCTAGTAAACCACCATAATGTTAATGGTCAAAGAGATTTAACTAGAAAAATTTAATTTTCCATAATATTTGGGTTGCACTGATGGAGAAGAAATTGAAGCATGGCTTGACAATAAGTCCATATGTTTTACACTAATAGATTATACTTATAATCTCAGCATGCATATGGTTGTCTTCCAGCTGAAGGAAAGTGCACTATTATGGTGGAAAACCTTATTACCTTAGATGGGTATGGATATATCTGAGATATCATGGAAAACTTTTATGGATCATTTTAGAGAATGATAGCTCTCTAAGGAGTTCATTGAAAGGAAATTGAATGAGTTCAAATCCCTAATATAGTGCAACATGTCAATGCTAGAATATGAGACAAAATTCATGGAACTTTTTAGGTATGCACTACATCTGAATACATAGAATATGTAGGTCAAAAAATTCTTCTACAGGATAAAATATAACAAAAAATCATAAGTTCTTATATTTATGCCCCCTACTTTGCATGAGGTATTTCATAGGTCTACATAGACAAGGAGGAACTCATGGGAAGTGCTCAATCAACACCATCTAAACCTTCAAGTTCAGGAGGACATAGACAGAGATCTCATTCACTTAGTACATATAATGTAGTGATAGAGTGCAAGGATTCTCCAAGGGTCCATGTGATAGAGAGACACGGATGTCAATCAAGAAGTCAGAGACCACCATACAGGCCATTGATGCGTCTACAAAGTATGAGGGAACCTCCTAAGAGGAGGTGTTGGACATGTGGAGAGATGCATTTATAGAGGGATTTACCACATGTAGTGAGAGGAGATAGTCAAGGGCAGAGCTAGACCACTATTGGTGATTTGGGTAAATCCCACAGGATTCATGCAACAATGAAAAACAACTGAGTTGAGAATCAGTCGACAGTAATCGAGATGATGGGTAAGATTAATGGTATATGTATTTCATTATTGATAGACTTAGGAGAAAAAAAATGTTATTTCATATAACACATTATCTAAATGTGGGATGATCTTAATTGGTCAAGAGGATTTTAATAGGTAAAAATGGATTATGATGTTAAAAAAGGGGTAGGAAAATCAATTAGAAATGTGAATTCAATCTTGGTGTATGTGTTACCCAAGTGTCATTGTACACTACCGCCATGGGATCCTATGATATGATCATAGGTATGGACTAGTTAGAAGAGCATGAGGCAGTGTTAGATTGTAAGAGTAAAATGCTTTACTTTATAGGTGACTTGTGGCACAAATGAATTTTAGCAAGGAATAATAGAGGAGTGTCTTTGAGTTTTATTTCAATTATGCAACTAAAGAAAAGTATTAGGAAGAGTTGCAAATTGTATGTTATGATAGCTATGAACAAGAAAGAGGATATGGTGAACATAGTTATACATCCTATATTATCAAAATTTTCTGACATGTCTCTAGAAGAGTTACATCAACTACCACCTAAGCGAGACTTGGAGTTTACAATTGTACTCAAAGTAGGAACTAAGCCTATTTTGAAGACTCCTTATCACATGACAAGCTCAGAATTGTGAAATTTTCATATGCAACTCTAAGAATTGTTGGATTTTATATTTATTCATACTAGTATATCACCATGGGGATCGTTGGTGATATTTGTAAAGAAGAAAGATGGATCATGGAGGTTTTATATCAATTATCAATAGTCAAACAAAACGATCATAAGGAATCAATATCCATCACTCAGGATTGATGATATTTTTGATCAAGTAAAAGGGGAAATTGAAATATTGATTTGAGATTAGGATATCATCAGTTAAGAATTAGGGTAGAGGGCGTTACTAATACAGTGTTCAAGACATGTTTTGGTTATTATGAGTTTGTAGTGGTGCCATTTGAGTTGATAAATGTGTCAGTTGTGTTCATGAGTTTGATGAATGGGGTGTTTCGACAATAACTTGACAAGTTCATGCAAGTGTTTTTGGATCATATTTTGATATATTCAAGGACACTAGAGGAGAATGAAGAGAATTTAAGGCTCATATTATAGTGTCTTAAATAATATGTATGCTAAACTCTCTAAGTGCTCTTTCTTTGAATCAAAGATTCGTTATTTGGGTCAAGTCATTTTAGGAGAAGGAATTGTTGTGGATCCAACAAAGACAAATATATAAGCTATTATGGAATGGCCAACACCTCCAAATGTACATGAAGTATGTACTTTTATGGGATTGGTGGGTTATTATGGGATATTCTTAGAAGTTTTTTTTAATATTGCAAATCTTGTTACAAAATTGCAAAAGAAAAATAAGAAATTTATATGGATGGAGTAGTGTGAACAAGTGTTCAATAAGATTAAATAATTGTTGACAACAACTCCCACACTAAAGGTACCAAATATGGATCAATAATTTCTAGTTTGTACATATTCTTTAATAGAAGGATTAGACACATTCCTAATGAAAGAAGGTAGGGTGATAGCCTACACTTCAATAAAATTGTGACCTATTGAAGAGAACTACATAACACATGACTTAGAACTTGCTAGATGTCTAGAATGTCAACAAGTAAAGGCTAAACATTGGCATCTAGTAGGATTTTTACAACTGCATGCAATTCCAAAATTGAAATGGGAAGTCATTTCAATAGACTTCATAGTAGGATTACCTATGAAGTCAAGAAGACATGACTCAATCTTAGTAGTAGTGGATACTTTGAAAAATAGTGTGCATTATGTTCCAATAAAGATTACCTACTAAGCACCAGAAATAGAAAGATTTTTTATAAATGAGATAAGGAGACTGCATGGAATTATGAAAAGATCATTTCAAATAGAGGTTCAGTGTTTATGATAAGTATTTGGACTAGTTTTGAATAAACATTGAGAATACAAATTAATTTCAGTACAACATATCATCCTAAAGAAGATGGACAAACAGAAAGAGTAAATCAGATGCTAGAGGATATGTTTCATATGCATGTAATGGACTAGTATAATCCCTAGGAAGAGTATTTACCTCTTCTGAAATTTCCATATAATAAAAACTATCAAATTTCAATAAAGATAGAACCTTTAGATTTGTTGTATGGTGGGCCATGTAGAACTCCTCTTGGATGGGACAAACTTGAAGAGGGAGTTCTAATTGGACTGAAATTGTTCAAAAAATGGAAGAGGAAATGAAAACAATCAAGGAAATATTCAAAGAAGCTCAAAACAGACAAAAATTTTATGCAGATGCACACATAATAGTAATAACTTATAAAGAAGGAGACAAAGTGTATTTGCAAGTTAGACTACAAAAGAGTTTGATTAAAATTGGCAAGGTAGACAAGTTGTCGTCACGACATGTGGGGCCATTTAAGATCACTGAAATATTAGGATTGATTTCTTATCATCTTGCATTACCATCATCTCTAGATCATATGCATGATGTTTTTTATGTGTCTATTTTGTGTCATTATATTTAAGATCATTCTCATGTTATTGATTTGATTCATTTGTAGATGTCACTTGAGGGGGCCTTGAAGGATGAACCAATCCTCATGCTAGACTAGAAATCTTGATAGCTTCGAGGTCTTTTAGCTAACCAGGGAAAGGTCTAGTTGGATAGTTATAGTCCTAGTTCATCTACTTGGGAGGATGTGACTAATATGCATCATTAGTTTCCTTATTTATTTTAGAACTTCAGGATGAAGTTTCCTGAAGAGGGGGTATATGTAGTGCCCTCTTTTGATTTGACTTCATTTGATTGATATGATATTATTATTTAAGGGAATTCAAGTTGCAAGAATGACCTGATTGGTTGAAAAATACATTTATGGATGATGTGATATAGACATTTGATCTATTTTGATGTGATTATTGCTTGATGTGGACATATATTTGTTATGTTTTATTCTTTAAAAATATTCTTTTAATTATATTGAATATTGAAAATGAACGTGTGGTTACATGATGAAATATATTATGTTATATGATGCTACTAATGGTTTTTCAAGTGCAACAAGAAGAACCACATGTGCATATGGACTCCATATTGAGTCAAGATATGTGGACCTAGGATGGGGTCAAGATATATATGATTGACATGTATATGGAATTCCTTATTGTTTATTCATGATCATTGGACAATGTTATTTGATATGTTTTCTTTATATGTGTGCAGATACAGGGAAATATTTTCCAATTAAGATTACACATGGACTAAGAGTTGTATGATGAGATGTAACATGAGTATTGTTACCCCCCATACCTAGGGGTAGTTGGAGGAGATCATGTCTTTAGGCCCACAATAGAGAAAATGATCTACATCATGATGATGGTCGTCATCATTTCCATATATGGTATCCCATCAACCTCCCCTCATTTGCCTCCCATTACAGGTCAACCAAGGTTCATCACATTCAAGCAACCCAGAGTATGGGAGATGGTAAGACATTATCACCATGAGGTATGTTAGTCCTTCTTTCATGAAAAGTGTTGTGCTTAATTTTTTGAAAATGGAGATGAGGATCTTTGGTTGAAGTCGGATAATGGATCACTAGTTTGGGAAATTGTGTTAGTTACCTTGTTTCACCTTGGTGGTTAGGTTTTGTGCCCTAGTCCCATGTTGTCACCACCCAGGGAAAAGGGGTATTACTAGGGGGCCATCCCAAGGGTAACATTATTCTCCCAACCATAGTTGACACCTTCCATCTTAAATGCTTTCAAATATCCTAAAATTCAACTATGGTCCATTCTCTCATGAGAAGAGGGGCTAAGGGCCCAGAGGTTGCTCATGGATGCTATAAAATAATAAGAAAATTATGATAGAAAAGAAAGTGAACATAGCAAAGGAGGACCAAAAAAATCCGGTCCAACTTGAGCTCTACACTTTAAGTGCTCACCTTGGTCCCAAAAAAGTAATGTTATAGCCTAAAACCCTATATAAAATGGGACCCACAAATTTGCAAATATAAATGAAAGTTTCGACTAGAAAAAGGCAAAAATGGGTTTGAAAAAGGTGGCGCACAAATATGGGGTAACTCAAGAGCAAGTGCACCCTCCACAAAGGCACTCATAGATATGGATTAACACCA
>CBVK0101320356.1:0-23667 GCA_900067695.1 Picea abies
AGTATTCTAGTCACATGGTCAGAGTGGATCCCTATCTCAAATCCACATGCTATGGTAACAATGATGATGGAATGGTCCAATTTCCATTTAAAACCAAGATTAAATATATAAGTCTTAAACTTGACAAGTGGCACATAAAGAACTTATTTCCCCCTTCCCTTGGATATTCGTTCCACCTTTTTGTAACTTAGGATATATCCATGAAATAATACTTAGGGTAAGGAATTAGGAATATTTTAATATATTTGGATGATCCCCCTAGCTTAATCCCTTTCCCTCTTATGGATTCCTAATCCCCCATACTCTTTTGTATGACTTGGTTTTTAGAAGTGTTGTATTTTCTTAATATCATGAGTTTGATTACAATGTACAATGATAGGCTCACCATTCATTTAGTGTATAGGCTCTTCGGCCTAATATCACACATACACTTTGACCTGAAACATACATACATAGATAGGCACTCTGGCCGAAAACCCATACTGGCTCACCAACCTATAAATGTATATGTACATATGCATATTTACAACCTGGGGGTATTACATCATGCCCACATTTTGGACTTATCATTTTTTTTCATATTTTCCTTAATAAAGAATACAATCATTTGAACATGTCTAAGATGATATATACTCAACACCCAACCTTTTCAGTAGTTTGTTTGCCTCTTTGATACTACAAGGGAGGAAATTATCATTTGGAATTACCTTATCTTTTAATAACCTACAATCAACAAGCAATATAAATTTACACTATTATTAAGCATGCATAAAATCCCTTTTCATTGTTGATTGTGTGACAAGGTCTATTAAAATATATGGGTATTAATGGTTAGTAGTGTTAAGAAATACATGTCTCACATACCATACATTGATTTAATGTTATAAATTAAAATGGTTGTTCCTCTCTAGATATACATTGACCCATGGCCAAAGAGGGGTGGTGGAATCATATTTTATGATTTCGAGGAAGGTATTGGAAATATCAACATCATCCCCAAGATCATCTTCTTAGAATGTATTCAACTACATTATTCCATACCAAATTTTTTTATCATTGTTTTCATCCCCAACATTTGAATAGCCAAGATGCTCTAAATTGGTGACTTGGGACATAGTGGGAATTGAATAGGTGGTTGATCCAACCATGATTGGATCAACCAACCTTCCTCTCCAAGTTTTTCTCATTTAGAAACCTTCTCTCAATTTGACATCATAGTAGTGTGCAACAACATATGTAGACATGTTTATTGTCATCTGAATCTTGATTACAAAATTATTGAAAATTAAATCAATGATATTGGTAAACTTAATGCATTTAGTATGTTTACACATTAGACCAAACATTTATTACAAGAATGAACTATTTTTTCCAATACATATGAAACCAACCACTATAGAAAAAAATGTTAAATTAAATAAGAAATTTACCTTAGTTCCATTGAAAATTTAGAATACAATTAGTCAATGATATTTTTCTTACACCCCATGGGATGTCTAAAGGTATTTCCAATGCAATTTGCCTTTGACAAGTAGTTTATGGTCTACATAATTTATAGTTTAATAATAACTCGCCACCACTAGACATACTATGTCTTGCATGCAAACCAACAAATCTTGATATCTTCATTTTCATAAATAAATCTTTACCATTGGATTGTTCCTTCAAAGAAAAAATTTCATTAATGGATGAGAACCTATATCTATTTACAAAACCTATAGTGATGTCATGGGTTCATGCAGGACCATCAATATATAATGATTTATGCTTATCAAAGTTTCTAAAAGCATAACAATTCAAGCACAAACTATACATGGAAATTTTCTATATCTATTTAACAATATTCAAGTGATTATACCAACTATAAAGATAAATAAAAAACAACATAAGTTCTATTGATTGCTTGGGAGGAACAAACACATGTGAAAGGACAAACAACCTGATATTTGCAACATCTATTTTATACTTGGTAATCATGCATTATTTCCAGAAAAGGAGAATTTTATCCCAACATTAGGAATAGGTAGGAAGATGGCCAATCATCATACACAGCATGATTGTAACGGATTTGGTATTTACTTTGAATTTGGATAGGAAGAGAGAAGTCCTTGCTACTCTCTAATGATTGAACTATATTTTGTGTCTACTTGGACATTGTTTCTCTTAACATGTACAGCTTTTTGGAGATCCTAATAGAGATGCTTTGGGTAGTATTGATATCATACTTTCGATCATGAGAAATCTCGGTTTACTTAACAAAAGGAGACGGGTTGGTCAATTTTGAACAAAATATAGTTGATTTGGTTTCCAATTTTTCAAAAAAAGGAGTATAGGGAAGTTTTCCTATGCGTCCTTTCTATATTTCTTGTTGGATAGTTAATAGTAATGGGAGGTATCATATTGTCTACCTAGGGTGGTCAATTATTAACATAATGGAATAGTGTGACACACCAATGATTCACTTTCAATCCTTTCCATGTTTAAAAACCACATGCTATTGAGGTGTCACAGAAGATATCTAGTTCATGGAAAAGTACCATTGGCCCAAAATGGCTATTGGAATATGGCATGTTCTAGTTGGTGGGGTAAAATTTCTCTCCATTTTCATCCACCATCTATTTGTTGTATATTTTTATTGATAAGATCTTGTGACATTTTGTATAGATTGCATTGGTGGAATATCATGCACATCCAAACTTGATCCCAAATTAATATCTCGCAAAAGTCTCACTGCATAATTATCCAAATGTATGTGCATAGGTAGTGGATATTTAATCATAATCAAAATATAAATAAAATATAGAATTACTATAAAAGGGAAGTGACAAATTGGTGTTATTTTAATGATAGGAAATGACACATTTGAAGAATCGACCATGTAATATTACCAACTTTTTCCCCTTGCATTTGAGTCGAAACTACAACTATTATGTGCCTGCATTTTTAAAAGAAAGTGTGGGAAGAATGTAATATTCTAACTTCAATTAGACTTTAGAAGGCCTATTCTAAGTAATCAATGTACCTAATTATATTAGGAATGTTATTGCAATAATTGGCATAAGATGCACCAATGAGCTTAATTTTAATGCACATTGACAAACAAACCTACGCTAAAACCTCTGCAATGTACAATTTGTGAAGGTTTACACTTTAATTTTAGCTTAAATTTGTTACACCTACACATATATTATATTGAAGTGCATCAATGAACTTCATACTGAAAGATGCATAAAATGTCAATTTAAAAAAAAAAAAAAAGTAAAGTTTTCATTTCATAAAATTGAGTTAAACAAAACCTTACTCCATTGTTGCACAAAAAGTTAGAGGGGAGACTTGTGTAAGAGACATTTACCAAGAGATCAAGATCAAAGCGGATAAATTTTTCAAAGACTGGCGGATAAGTTTTATATATGTGTAACTTTGTTATCTTCATCTCAACCAATTTTCCCTCTATTGATTCACAAATTCTCAAAAATTTTGATGTATTCATATTCATATTATAATGCATTAAAATAAAAGAGAGGCTTAAGACTCACCTTCATTGTTGCAAACCTTAGCTTTGTTGTTTTTTTTTTTTTAGTTTTTCGTTGTTACAAACCATGCTAGATTCATCAATGCATTTAATATTATATAGCACACCACTTGGCACAAAAACCTAGAAGAATCTTAGTGTGAGGGTTTTGCACAGTTGTGCATTAGGTTATGTATTTCTCCCTACAGGTGTAAATGCATTGGTACGCATCACTATATCATGCACATTGTTGCTCATTACTATAAAAAAATGCACTACACAACCTAAAAAAAATTAGAATTTTGTTACAATTTTAGGTGGAAATTATTTACTTACTTTGTGAAACATATTTCATAATTTACATATTTTATCATGCAAGTTTTTTGTTGAGAAAATATCGGGGAAAAAACTTACTGCAAGAAGCACCAGGGAAACATATCCCAAAATGAGAACAAGGCAAACTACTTGATTTTTTAATATACAAACTTATTTTTTGAATTTTCTATGAGTTTAAATATGTATTGGTTAACATGTGTTATGTAAAGCAGAAACTTGAAAAAAATCGACAAAATTGTTCACAATTTGAGTGGAAAAGAGTGTAAACATTTTATGACAATGTTGCAAACATGGGAAGCCTAGATCAAAAAGTGATCAATATGAAGTTTTTATTTGAAATTTTACTAATAGTGTACTTCTTAACAATAATAGTTAACATGTTTCAAATATACAATATCACATATGTTGAACATTGATTAGAAAACCCCAACAAGGGAACATGATGCCCTTCTAAGAAGAAATAAATTACAAATGATGTAAAAAATGAAAAATATTCTCTCAATTCATTTAGAGTGGTGATGGAAGTTAATGATAAAGAAAAAATATTTTATAATACTATGAGGGATATAGTGGAAATATTTTATAGACAGTCTTTTCACTTACATTACAAAAAATAATCCAATGAATCCAAGAACCAAGTTATGTTTACACTAAAACAAACATTTTCAAAGCAAATGGGAAATGAGACGAGTGAGAATTCCAATTCTTAAATAATATGATAAAAAAAATGAATCATTTAGAAATTTTTATTGCTAAACATGTTTTTCTATAATGTATATACTAGTCCAAAAAATTACCAAATTGATATTACCGCATTTTTTACTTCATAGAAATATTGATCGATTTTTATTCATTTTCTTGTTTTTTAAGAAGATTTAGAAAATTAAAGACATTGAATGAGATGATATTCAAAACATGTCAATAAGGATGTCATATACTAAGAAGTGGTTAACTGTAATACACACGGCCCCCTTATTAACCTTCAAGGATATGGGGTATTAAGATTTTTCTTCTCCTCAACCCTCTTAAAGATTCTCTGGAAATATTATTATATTTTTCTCGTCGAGAGTTTTCCAACAATTGTAACCAATCCCAAATACGAGATTGGGGTCAAACGTTATGGCTTCCTAAATATTATTGGGCCTTCATTAGCCAACTACCATCTTAGCCCCATGTGGTGTCCACATGGTTGTTCATTGTTTGTGTCAACCATGTAGCGGTGACATGTCGGGTCTTCAGTTCAAAATTTTGGCCCACCTCTCATCGTCGTCGGGATTCAATATCCCATAGACTCAACCTTAATTGCCAACCTATGACGATGATTCTCTAAGGTAATCTTTCCCCAAATCCTGTGGTTCGAAATCTCATATATCGACGCCTAGGAGCATGTTGGAGAAATATCTTTGTGCGGGGGTTAAAACCCCTATATATAAGGTCCCCATAGTTTATGGATGATGCCCACTCAGATCAATGAATTTCATTGGATGTAGAATTCCTTTTTCATCAGAAATCCTTTACCATATGTAACCATGCCAACCTCTGTCTCATCTGATGACGACATGTCCCGGTCAATGGTTCAAATCTCCTCGTCCAATATCCAATGAGGCCAATGACTATCGATGTCTCTCTCCTCTCTAACTCTTGTAATCCAACCACCAGCTGACACTTGTCATCCTAACACCCTAGTTTCCTTTCAGGCATGCCACATAATCATGTGACATCATCGTCGTTTCTTTCCCTTTGGACAAATATCATAGGTGATCGATGACTGAGGTTTCTCATACTCATTGAGAGATCATTGGTCCTTGTTGCATCATTGATTATGGTATCATTGTTGCTTTGTATTTCTCTTGGGTTTTCACTCACCCTTCTTCCGACAACGATATGTTGGGATCCTACGATCTAAGCTTCTTGGGGTAATCCCCTAATGAAATGATGGTCATGAATTCCCATGAAGGGCCAAGCAGAACTCCATGGCACAACAAGACCCACTCATTCTCTAACAACCAACCACAGAGGGACACTTTCCACTCCCCACGACACATGGGTTGTCGAGGTGGAAAACCTCTTCACTTAGACGTCATAATTATGTCATCTCCCCATTTTTATCTTAAGTGAAAGATAGGGCTTCGAGATCGACACTAAGGATTTTCGTTTAACAAGAAGTTATGGATTGACAATTAGGATTTCTCCTGACATATTGACATCTAAATCAATGGTCCTGATTAGCACTGAAGGTTTTTGTATTGTTGGACCTTTTACTGGTCTTAACACTTGGTTCTTCCAAACAATACACTTTGTCAATGAAGGGTCGAGATCTCTCGAACTATGAGATCGAAGACTACAATCCCTTCACATATTAACACTGGATTTTTAAGGGAATACAATCAGTCTGCTTGGGGACTCGGATAAATTTTGAATTCTACAGGACCTCATTCCAATCCTTCCGAGGGGTTTGGACCATTCAAGACCATTTAAGGCCATGAATAATTAAAGAGAATCAGGCACGACTCTAGGTATTTTCACCTAGAAAATGGAATGGTCAAATTTGCATCAATTTACCAGCTAAGGGATTACATTCTATATTGATCCTAACATTCAAGAATCCAACTATAGGATCATATATATGAAATGATCATGCATTCAAAAAATTTCATACACATATAAATGAGCACAAATTTATGGCTCTCCAAATATCCAATTCAAGTATCTAGGTCTTCTCTGCTTAGGGTGATCAATAGTAACGTAGACAAGCTCTTTGTTTTTCCTCTCGAAATATCTTCTTTTTCCTTCTCTTCCTCAATAGACTCTCTAATATGTGTATCTTTGTTATCCCTTATTCGACTATGTCTTCTTCTCTTTGTTTTTATGCCTCTCTATTATTCTCGTGTTCTATGTGGTGTCTCTATTCTCTTTTTGTTCTTCTCCATCCCCTGAGAACTTCTTGGGACGTCCTATAGACACCATCCATCATCTTCCAATTTCCAGTATGAGGGAGATTTTGTGGTAGAATATGTCAGTTGTTCAATCAGCTATTCTTTCGGGAATACTGACTGTCATCAATCATTAATTTGGCCTCAACCATTTCTACGACTTCTTCAATGGTCATGTATCTCTCATGTAAATGTTGGTGTGTTGGTAGGTGGGGTTCATTTATGTTTGCAGTGTTGTTTATCTTGTTGTGTAAGCTTCCTATTTTCCTCACTTAATACATCAAATATTCACCTCCTGATCAATCAGTTCTCTACTGAATCAATTTCCTTTGGTGTATCATGGTCAATACTATCAAGGTTGTTCCCTCTCAGTAAGTGACTTGATGTTTTATATTAAAATATAATTACATGCCTCATAATAGTAATATATGAATTTTGTACATAATTACATTCTTGGGGAAAATGGGGTGTCACATTCCCCTCCCCCTTAAAGAAAACATTGTCCTCAATGTTTTAAAACACCATATATTTACAATTATACATTAAACAAAAATGGGTATACCAATATCATGGAATCTTCCATCTCCCATGTAGCTTCATTTGCTCCAAAGTGCTTCAATTTCACCTTGACCTACACGATCGCTAAGTCTCTGAGCATGGTTTCTTTCCTATCCAGGATTCATTGAGGTTCTGGTTGAAATTATCCCTCTGGTTCCACCTATATTATAATCCAATCAATGATGTGATTAGAATTGTGTATATATTTCTTTAACAAAGATACATGGAATACATTATGTGCTTTAATAGGAGGTGGTAAATCAAGTCTATATTCTATTGATCTTATTCTCTATAGGATTTCAAATGGTCCAGAATATCATGGATCCAACTTAGCACACATCCCCATTCTTATGGACTTTCTCTTGGGTTTCACCTGGAGATACACATGGTCTCCTATTTTGAATTCTCTGGAAGTTCTTTTGCTATCATCATATCTCTTTTGTCTATCCTAAGAAATATTCATATTCTTCTTTATCTTAACCATGGATTGTTCCATTTCTTTCAAAAATTCTCTTCCAAGTGTAATTTTATACACATGATTTTTCCAACTGGTCGAGACTTTGCACTTTATTCCACACAGAACCTCAAATGGGTTCATCTTCAATGATTCTTGATAACCCTTTTTGTGTTGAATTCCACCAATGGTATATATTCCTCCCACTTCTTGGGTCAATGTATAACATGCATCTGTAACACATCTTATAACACTTTTTTCACCCTCTCGGTCTGACCATCTGTTTGAGGATGGTAGGATGTATTAAAAGCCAATTGTGTTTCTAAATATGCTAACAAGATTTTCTAGAAATTTGAGCTGAACTTAGCATCTCTGTCTAAAATTATGGTTTTTGGAAAACCGTGAAATCTGAATATCTCCTTCATAAAAACATTAGCAACATCTATGGATTTATAAGTAGAATTTATGGGAATAAAATGAGTTTCCTTTCTTAGCTTATCTACCACAACCATGATTGCATCATGTTGCTTGATTGCCATGTGTAAACCTGTGATAAAATCCATGGAAATCAGTTCCCACTTCCATTATGGTATATGTATGGATTGTAATAGTCCAGTAGGGTGTCAATGTTCAACTTTTACCTTGGAACTCCAAAAATTTTGCAATATAACGCATGATGTCTTGCTTCATTCTAGGCCAATAATATAATTGTCTAATAGTTTTCATTATTTTCTCGTAACCAAGGTGACTCACATATGGACTTTTATGGAATTCATCCATAACCAAGGACCTCAATTATGCTAAATTAAGAAAATATAGCCTGTTACGATACAACAACAGATTGTTAGTCCTTATTTGATATCCTTCGTACTTCCTTTCCTTATATTCATGTTACGGTATTTCCTTCACTTGGTTGAAGAACTCGTCTTCCTACAAGAGGGTTTTAATCCTATGATAAATGTTGGACCCTCCTACACTTGCTACTGCTAAGTGTATGGTTTGGACACTCCAACTAAGCCTAACAACTACTTTATTCTCCTTCCCTTTTATGTGATTGATTTCAAAATCGAATTCATTGATCAACGCCATCCACTTGGCCTCTCTAGCATTCAACCTCGACTAGTCAAATAAATACTTTAGACCATAATGATCGATCATGAGGGTAAACCTCCTCCCGAGTAGGTAATGTCTCCACATTTTGAGTGTGTCCATAATTGTTGTGAGTTACAGGTCATGGGTAACATATTTTTTCTCATGTTCGTTCATTTTTAGTGATTCATAACAAACCACTTGCCCATATTGCATGAGAAATCCTTTGAGTTCTTCTTTGCAAGCATCTGTGTAAACCAAAAGGTATTTTTCTAGGTCTGCGATATTTAACATAGGGGAATTAGTTAGTGGCTACTTGAGTTTCTAAAATATATTCTCTCACTCTTGTGACCAAAAGAACTTCTTCCCCTTCCTTTGTAATGAGGTAATAGGATTATCAATCTTGGAAAATCCCTTGATGAACATCCTATAATATCCATCCAATCCCATGAAGGATCTTACTTCTAACACATTTCTAGAGGTAATCCAATCCATAATTTCCTTAATCTTCACAGGTTCTACTGCTACTCCTTCGACTGATATTACATGGCCCAAATACTATATTTCCTTCTTAAAGAAATCACACTTGTTGAACTTGGAATAAAACTAGTGTTCTATTAACACTCATAACATCATTTTGAGGTGTTCTTCATGCTCCTCTCGGTTCTTAGAATACAAAAAACAATTATCCACAAATACCAAGACAAACTTTTCTAAAGACTTGTTGAGTACATTGTTCATTAAACACATGAATGTAGCTGGGGAATTTGTAAGCCCAAATGGAACCACAAAAAACTCATAGTGCCCATATCTTTTCCTGAAGGATATATTGTATATTTCCTAGTCTTTAATCTTGACTTGATAATAAATTGACCTCAAGTCTATATTTGAAAAGACTGTAGCCCCTCTAAGTTAATAAAAGAGATTGTCTATTCTAGGCATAGGGTATTTTTTTTATGGTCATCTTGTTCAGTTGCATGTAATCGATGCATAGTCTCATGGTACCATATTTCTTCTTTACAAATAGAGATGGTAGTCCCCATTGAGATACACTCAACCTGATGTATCCCTTATCCATCATTTCTTTCAACTTCATTTTTAGTTCTACCAACTTTGGTGTGCTAATCTCGTAAGGAACTTTCGATGTTGGCACTACTCCAAGCACAAGGTCGGTTGAAAAATATAGGTCTCTCTTAGGAGGTAATATGGGAACCTCCTCAAGAAATACATCTTTGTACTCCCATGACACTAGGTGGCCTTCAACCCTCAACTCCTTTCCTTATGTTGAGTTTAATATTTGTATATCTTACAAGGGACACCCTTTTCTTCTAAATTTCTTAAGCTAGAACGTTGTTATTTGACTCACAAAGATTGGCTTTTGAATTCCTTGCAAGATTTTGGTATTGCACCTCTCATATTCACACTCTAATATCTTCTCATAAAAGTTTAATTTTTTTTTATGGGAGGCCAACCAATCCATGCTCAACAACACATTGTATGAACTAAGGGGTAGGATGTTCAGAACCACTTGGGTCTAAAATCCACTCATCCTAATTGGACAAGATTTGACTACCTCTGTCACTTTCCTCTTTGTTTTGGTGGCTAAATGGACTAACCACACCTTGGTATTCGTCTTCCTCTATAATGAACAATTTTCCACCACTTAAGGTGAAATTCAACTAAGATTAAATCCTGGGTCAATTAAAACAGAGATTAATTGTTCAATGATAATACCTTCCAGTTCCACCATAGAGGCTTGGTTGTTTGCTTGTCAGTTCTACGCCACTACATAAATTCTCAGCACACTCATGGTTACGTCGTTGACTGTAGCTACCTCATGTACATTGTATGCTCTTATATTTTCCTACTGTCGGTGGGGACAATCCCTCAAGAAATGTGACTCCCCACAACCCTAGCACTGCAAGGGTCCTTTCTTGGTATCTTTTGTTATTTCCCTTTCCTACTCCGTTGGTTTGTTTCTACTTTGAGATGAAACATCTTGTTGATGCTCACTCATGTTTGTTTGAACCGACTGTGCATCCTTCTCAAAATTCACATCAGGAAAATACTTGAATCATTTCTTCTAGAATCCACTCTTATCCTTCTTTTTCCAGTCTTTGTATGATTCATGCTTATTCTTAGACTAATCATAACAACATTTGGCTTTCCATATGGTGTCCTCCAATGTCTTGGGTTTTTCAAACTCAATTCGGTCTTGCTAGGTTTGTGGTAATCCACTGAGAAAATGATGGATTCTCGCCTTCTCATCCTTAAGGTAGGGAACATACCTCAACATTTCCATAAATCTCTTTGCATATGCATCCAAGGTAAGGTGTCCCAACTTAAGAACATGAAATTATTTTATCTTATCATCATAATAATTTTCGGATAGATAGGCTTTACAAAATTATTTCCATGTCAATTTTCTTTGTTTTAGCCTTTTAATTTCCTTGATATCTTCCCACCAAATGGAAGCTCCTCCATTCAGGTTGAATATTGCAATCTTGGCCTTGCTGTTGTCAGAGTAGTTATGTACTTGAAAGTAATTTTTCAATCCAAACAACCATGATTTGGATTATTTTCCTTTATTTATCTCTCCATCAAAGGTAGGCATCTTTTCTTTCTTGAATTCTTCAATCTGAAAATGATGAGACTTCTTTCTCTTTTTCTTCTTAGGATTGTTGAACTATGTGTCACTACTAGGTTGTTCTTATGAGGTAGTCTTCCAACTAGAGGAATCTGTGGAAATACCTCCACTTGACTCGCCTTTCATGGCATCTTGAAACTTTCTCCTAGAAGAACTCCTTCCCACATCATTGTGATTCAATCCATGCTTTTGTGAATCCAAAGGGGTTTTCACCCTATCCGACTGTTGCAGTTCAACAATGTTAGGGCCTTGTTGTATATGTTTTTGAATTTAGTACAGGCTATGCAGTAGGACCACATTTATCTCAACCTACTCAACATAGGCTCTCATAAGCCTCTCATTATTTGCATTCAAACTTCTTACAATGGACATAAAATCTAGAGGGGTTTCTTTATCCCTTCAACCACCAGACTCTTCGTCTCTAAGGTGTGAGGTGTCATCCATATTGCATTGCACCATTCACTACCTATGTTTTGAAAAAACAACATCGTTAGCATTTTCTATTAGCACTTTAAATACATGCATTCCAAACAACATAAAAGTTCCTTTTTAATAGGCTTAAGTAGCCTTGGTGACCCATTCAAGATAAGAGTTTGAAATCAGCTATGATACCACTCTATAACACACCCGACCCCCTTATTAACCTTCAAGGATGTAGGGCATTAATATTTTTCTTCTCCTCAACCCTCTTAATTTTTTTCTGGAGCACATTATTATCGTATGCTTGTTGAGAGTTTTCCAACGGCTGTAAATACTCCCAAATTCAAGCTTGGGGTCAAAATTTATGGCTTCCTAAATATTTTTAGGCCTTCATTAGACAACTGCCATCTCAACCCCACATGGTTGTTCATTGTTCGTGCCAACCATGTAGCGGTGACACATTGGGTCTTCAGTTATAAATTTCATCCCACCTCTCATCGTCGTCAGGATGCAATATCCCATAGACTTAACCTTAATCGTCGACCTCTGACGACTATGCTCTAAGGTACATTTTCCCCATATCCTACGGTTCAAAATCTCATATAGTGATGGCTAGGAGAACATCGAAGACATCTCTTTTTGTAGGGTTTAACACCCCTATATCGATGATCCCCATAGTTTATGGATGAGGCCCATAGAGATCAACGACTGTCGTTGGACATAGAATTCCTTTGTCGTTGGAAATCATTTACCCAATGTAACCATGCCAACCTCCCTCTCATCTGATGATGACACATCCGAATAAATGATTTATATCTCCCCATCTAATATGTGATGAGGTATACCAATGTCTCTCTCCTCTCTAACTCTTGTCATCTAACCACCAGCTGACACTTTTCGTCCTCACACTCTAGCTACCTTGCAGGGATGCCACGTAATCATGTGATTTCATTGTATTTTCTTTCCATTTGGACAAATATCATAGGTGATTGATGGTTGAGGTTTCTCCTTCTCATTAGGAGATCAATGGTCTTCATTGCATCCCCGATTAGGGTATCATCGATGCTTTGTATTTATCTTGGGTTTTCACTCACCCTGCTTATGATGATGATACATCAAGATCCTACAGTCCAAGCATCTTGGGGTAGTACCCTACTGATTTGATGGTCATGAGTTACCACAAAGGGCCAAAGGGAACTCCCTATCCCAATAGGACCCACTCATGCTCCAACGGCCAACCACAAAAGGGCACATGTCACTCCTTGCAACACATTGGATTTCAAGCTAGAAAACCTCGTGACTGAGATGTAAATGTGATGTCATATCCCCAAATTTATCATAAGTGAAAGATAGGGCTTCGAGATTAATGGTAAGGGTTTCCATCTAATAAGGAGTTATGGATCGACTATTAGGATTGCTCTTGACATATTGATGTCTAATTCGATGATCCTTGTTAGCACTTGGGGTTGTGGTGTCTTCATACTTTGTATTGGTCTTGACACTTGGTTCTTCCAGACAATACATTCTCCCAACGAAGGGTCAAGATCTCCTTAATTATGAGATCGAAGGCTACGATCCCTTTGCATATTAACATTGGATTTTTAAGGGAAGAGAATCAGTCTTCTTGGGGACTTAGATAATTATGAATTCTACAGGACGTCAGTTGTAATGTCCCCTCCCAATTGAACGTGATGTGGGGGTGATTAAATATCCTATATGACCCCCATAGGCTATAGTAAACAAGTAAAAAGGGGATTCTAGGAGGTGTCACTAGGTAAAAAGATTGTCCAACTCTAAAAGTGACATTAAATAAAATAAACAATTATATTTAATGGAATTGGAGGGAAAAATAAAGTGAATATTTGATTTGGTAAAAATGGGGGAATGATCTAGAAGGTCCAAATGAAGGACAAATATTGGAGCAACCCTTCCCCTTGGCATTATGATTTGATATTTTCTGGAGTTCTCTTTGTTGCTAGCATTTTCGTTGGGGTTTTAGAGAAAACCATTCCATTGCAGGTTTAGTTTCAATGGTGCAATATCCACCCTAGCTAGACAAATGGGGGATTCATCGGGAGTCCTCATTTGAATGCATTTTGGTGTTTTGGTTCTATTGTAGAGAGAGATTGGAGACTTAGCAGTTCACATAGGGCATTTTCAGCCATATTTAGGAGGAAACCCTTCATCATATCCATCAACATTCAGATCATTTCATGTAGTCAAGACAGGAGGAATTCCTGCAGGTTGGGCACAACTTGTCCCGGGAGGCCCTGCTAGGTGCCTCACCATCATCGCATGAGGCCCTATTAGCATAGGACTGCAAAAATAAAAATGGGAATCAGTGGTCGGGGTAAGTAGGAGGATTCTGAGACCATATAGGCAAAGAAGGATCCATCACTGGTTAAGGAAATTTGGCATCATCATCATCAGGTTTTTGTTGTGTCTTTGTTAGTTTCTACAACTACAGTGCAACCAATACCTTGTGTATAGGAGGTTTTGGAAGATATTGTTACAGCTAGTAATTCTTGTATTATGGGGTTTTTAGTTTTCCATACATAATAAATATGCCATGATTAACTTCTTTATTTTATGTGTAATGGTTGTATGAGGCATGCTTAGTTTGATAAAATATGCAAATTGTTTGATTAAATCAATCAAACAAGAATAATAACTTGATCAGTAAACATATACTCCTCATCTACCCTAGTTGGGGACACTATAGTGGTATCATATCTATTGATTCTTCCATCCTATGATTCCTATAAGAAAAGGGTGTGGCAGACAAACCTCTCAAGAATCATTGGAAAAATAAACAAAATTAAAACACACATAGTCAAAGCTATAAGGAGGCATGGGGGACCATGGTGAATATAGGGTCTTGTGGCTATTGGAATCCATGGTTAGTGAGTAGCGATACCTGGTCATTGACCAATGAAAATTGACATGATTCATGTCACATTTCCTTACCAACACTCAAGCAAATCAAAACCCTGGAGGCTCAAATGGGAATCCATCAGAGGGAAGCCATAGAGGAAGTGGAGCTTATGCATAAGGTAGTAATAACCACACCCCAACCCATAGCATAATCCTAAATATACCTAGACTTGTATTACCATAGTTCCTCACAGAGCAGCCTATGGAGACACCAGAGCAACCGAATCAGGGGTTTGATATTAACTTCTCATATAGGGAGTATGAAACGGTTCATGAAGATATTTATGAGAAAGTCTCCTATAAACAATTTTGCGACCTTAAACATAAATATGTTCTGAAGGAGGGGAACATGGGAGCACAAATCCCACAAAAAATTGATCTCATGTGTAAGGTGGGAAGGTTGATTATTCAACCCTTTGATGGGTCTTCAAACAATACGACCAAATCCTAGTTACATAAGTTGGATACGTATCTCCAACTTAATCCAATGATTGAATCCGGAGCAATTAAGTATATCAACCTCCACTTGGAAGGAGAAGCTCGCGAATGGTGGTACTGTGGGTTGGAGACATGAGGGCATGCCAACATCACTTCATATGTGGACTTAATGCAGAACTTGATGGACATATTTGACCAGAAGGACCCTGAGATACATTTCAGGGAGTTGGCAAAGTTGAGACAGATAGACACACCAGAAGCATATATCACATATTTTCAAAGTATGATAGTTATGGTGACATATATATCTCAATAGAGGTTAGTGATTCTATTCACAGAGGGTCTAGCTAAACCCTTGAGAGGATGGGTGAAGGCCTTTAAGCCAACCACATTACATGAAGCCATCATGAGATGCTAGAACATGAAGGACGAAGTCAACAAGAAGGTACCAACAAGATCCTTCATCCCTCAAGGAGGTAAGGAGACAAGTCCCCCACATAAGTCATGGACAGGGAAGGACATAATGGATGAGGAGACCTGGAGAGAAATAAGGAGGAATAAATGTTGCTTCAGTTGCAAATATTTGTGGGAACTAGGCCATATATGTATGGAAAAGGTAAGTTCCATTACATCGAGGTAGTTTTCAATGAGGAAGATGATGGGGAGGAAGAAGGAATTGCATAGGACAGTGGTGAGCCATTGCATACCATAGAAAATTCACCATTGCAAGATAGCCCCAAGGGAGTTACCATTGCTACACTTTGAGGGGTCCCTAAATATTATACCTTCAGGATCAGAGGTATTGTGAAAGGGTAGACGATTACGACATTAGTGGATGGTGGGGCCACCCACAACTTCATTGATGTTTCACTTGTCATTAGGAGAAAGATCCCTATGGAATATTTTGAAGGATTCAATGTAGTAGTAGAAGATGGGTACAACATGATGTGTACTCAGAGGATCAAGGGACTAGAAGTAACCTTGGGAAACTACATGTTGACCGATGAATTTTACGTCGTGGAGTTAGCATATACCCATGAGGTACTAGGAGTTAAATGGATATACTTTTTAGGAAATATCTACATGAATTATAAGGACATGCAGATGGAATTCTAGGAGAAGGGTGGGTAGCGATTTGTCCTTAGAGTAATGTAATCGGGTTCCCCCAGGATCGTGTCTAACTAGCACATGGAGGGCCTTTTTAGACACAAGGATATGGCTTGCATAGAAGAATTCCTGATCACTATGGATAATCCATCACAGGAACGCCAACATTACCTTGTGGAGATCTAGACATTTCTTGGAAAGCATGAGAGAGTGTTTGAACCATTACCATCAGGGAGACCACCTAACATAGGATTTGTGAATGTCATTGAGCTAGGATAGGGGTCAAATCCCATCATCACCACTCCCTATAGGCATCCCAAGAGATTCAAGGATGAAATAGAGAAGGACATAAAGGAGTTTCTAGAGATGGAACACATCTAGCCTAGCTCTAGTCCTTTCTCTTCGTCAGTTGTACTAGTGAAGAAAAAAAGATGGTACTATGAGGATGTGCATAGACTATAGGGTGATAAAAAATAAGACCATAAAAAATAGATACCCAATGCCCTAGATTAATGAGATGATCAACGAGCTGCATGGGGTGGTGTACTTCTCAAAGGTTGACATGCGATCAAGATACCACCATATTCAAGTCAGGGAGGAGGATATCCATAAAAAAACATTCAGGTGTCACTGTGGGCACTACGAGTTCCTGGTCATGCCCTTAGGGTTGACTAATGCACCTATTACCTTTCAGTCATGTATGAACCATATCTTCAACAAACAATTGAGTAAATTTATATTAGTGTTTTTTAACAATCTTCTCATCTACAACAAAACATAGGTGGAACACCTAAAGCATGTGGACGAGATTCTCACCATTATGGAAGAACAATAACTTTTTTCCAAGGAGGAAAAGTGTGAGTTAGGTTTGAAAAAGATCCTCTATCTAGGATAGGTGATCAGTGTTGAGGTAGTAAAGGTGCATCATGATAATATCCATACCATCTTAGATTGGTCCACCCCCAGGACACTCACAGATCTATGAGGATTCTTCAGGATATGTAGCTATTATAGGCGCTTTGTGAAAGGATTTTCACAATTGGTGGCACCATTAATAGACCTCACCGAGAAATGGGAATTATGATGGTCAAAGGATTCAAAAATGACATTCGACAGAATGAAGAAGGTCATGAGTACTTTCTTAGTTTTGGAACTTCCTTATTTTACACAGCCTTTTGTTCTAGAGTGTGACGCATCCGGTGAAGGGACAGGGGAAATATTAATGCAGGATAAACATCTAATCAATTTCAAGAGTAGGAATGTAAGAGAGCTTGAAAGGCTCTACCCGATCTATGATAAGGAAATGTTGGCCATCATGCATGCATTGTCCAAATTCATACAATACTTGGTAGGAGCATGCTTCATGGTTCGGACTGACCACAACAACTTGAGATATTTCTTGGAGAAGCAGGACTTGAATGAGAGACAACATAAATGGGTGAGAAAGGTACATGAATATGATTTTGATATTTAATATGTTAAAGAAAATAAGAACATGTTTGTTGACACCTTATCTAGAAGAATTGCAACCTTCTCTATGACAGAAATCTCAGCAGATTGGAAGTCCACTCTCTTGGTGGAATACTCCAAAAATACTTTTTCTCATGAGTTGATGGATGGTAGTATCCAAGATGATAGATACAGGGTAGTGGATGAGATCATCTACTACAAAGACATGATCTATATTGTCCCCGAGTCCACACTCAAGGATAATATTTTGAGGGTAGTACATGATGCACAAGGGGCACCTGAATACCTACAGGAAGGTCTAGGAGAGATTCTCATGGAAGGGTCTCAAATGGGATATACTTCATCATGTGAGGGAATGTAAGACTTTCTAGTAGAACAAGTCAGAATTCAACCATCCTGAAGCATTGCTTCAACCCTTACCGATTCCAGAACAAAAAAGGGAAAGCATCTCCATGGAATTCATCACAGGATTACCAAAGGTGTGGGAAGGGGACTGCATTTACATGATGGTGGATAGGTTGAATAAATACAGACACTTATTTGATATTCCTATGGAGTACAGTGCATCTTAGGCAATAGATATATTCTTCAGGGAAGTCTTCAGACTCTATGGCCTATCAAGGAATATAGTTAGTGGCAGGGATATCCGGTTTCTCAATGCATTTTGGTAGGAGTTTTTCATGTTATTTGGGACAGATTTGACGCCTAGCACTAGCTATCATCCCCAAATAGACAGGAAGACCAATATAGTAAACAAATGGGTCAAGGGGTACTTGAGGAATTAAAAAATTGGGGTACAAACAAGCATGGATAAAGTGGTTTCATCTCAGTGAAAATTGCTACAACACCACTCATCACATGTCCATCGACATGAGCCCATTCAGGGAATTGTATGGATATGATGCTCCATGTTTTATGGATTTGGAATTTGGAGAAAACAAAGCTCCTAAGGCTAAGGACTAGTTGTAGGAAAGTCAAGACATCTTAAGAGTTCTAAAGGAGAATCTACAGGCCTCATGCCTCAGAATCAACAAAAAATGTATGCAGATAGACACAGGGTAGAACGCATCTTTGAGGTTGGAGATCCTATCTTTCTCGGATTGCAGCCGTATAGACAATCGTCACTGAAGAAGAGTGGTGTAGAGAAGCTCAAGCCCCACTTTTACAGGCTCTACAAAGTGATCAAGAGAGTTGGGAAAGTGGCATACAAGTTGGAGCTATCGGATGGTAGTAGGATCCACAATACCTTCCATGTATCCCGCCTCAAGAAGGAATTAGGACAGCAGGTCACCGCTTCAACATATCTTCCTCCACTAGATAAGTAAGGAAAATAGGTTCTATCTCTCAAAAGGATAGTTGATGTCAGGGAACATAGGCTTAGAAGTAGATTCAATTGAGAGTATTTGGTTGTATGAAGAGGATTTCCCGTGGAAGATTCTACCTGGGAAGGGGAGAAGATCTTACAACACCCTGATCTGGAATTTCTTGAGGACACGAAATCTTGGGAAGGGAGGACTATAATGTCCCCTCCCAATTTATCATGAGGTGGGGGTGACTAGATATCCTATATGACTCCCATAGGCTATAGTCAACAAGGAAAAAGGTAAGTCAAGGAGGTGTCACTAGGTAAAAATATTTTCAAACTCTAAAGTGACATTAAATAAAATAAACAATTATATTTAATGGAATTGGAGGGAAAACAAAGTGAAGATTTGATTTGGTCAAAATTGGGGAAATATCTAGAATGTCCAAAGGAAGGATAAATAGAGGAGCAAACCTTCCTCTTGGAATTATGACTTGATATCTTATTGAGTGCTCTTTGTAGATCGTGTTTTCATTGGGGTTTTGGAAAAATCCCTTCCATTGTCGGTTTAGTTTCGATGGTGCAATATCCACCCTAGCTAGACAAATAGGGGATTCATCTGGAGTCCTCATTTGAGTTCATTGTAGTGTTTTGGTTCTCTTACAGAGAGATATTGGATACTTAGTAGTTCACATAAGGTGTTTTCGACCGTATTCACAAGGAAAATCTTCATCATATCTGTTGACATTCATAGGGTTTCACGCAACTAAGACAGGAGGCATCGTCGTGGGTCGGGCACGGGTTGTCCCACAAGCAGGGATGATTTTAAGGATGGAAATTTATTTTTAAATGTAGAAACCTTGGTGAATATTACTAATATTTCATATGAAAACTATAAATGTTTGGCAACATTTTTGTAAAAATATTCAAATTTCTAAGGATTTTATATAATGTGTATAAAATTTTGGCTCTTTTTAAGGTAAAATAATTTTATCCTGTAGAATTTGGGCAAATCATTTTTAGAATAGTGAATTGTTTTTTGGGAAAAAACATGGAAAATTATCCCATGAGAGAAATTTAGCCCCTAAAATCATCCATGCCCATGAGGTCCCACTAGATGTCTCACCATCATCCCACAAGGCCCCGTCAGAACAGGACTCTCGGAACAATGTCAAGCATCAATGGTTGAGGTAAGAGGGAGGAATCTGAGATTGTACATGCAATCATCATCATCTAAAATATCGTGGAGGTTCTTGTTGTGTCTTTATTAGTTTCCACAACTGCAGTGCAACCAGTAGCTTGTGTGTAGGAGGGTTTGGAAGTTGTTGTTATAGCCAATAGATTCCTTGTGTTGTGGGCTTTGTATTTGTCCATCCATATTAAAGATTCCACAGTTAACTTCTTTATTTTATGTGTCATGGTTGTATGAGGCATACTTAGTTTGATAACATCTACAAATTATTTGATTAAATAACTCAAAGAAGAATAATAACTTGATTATTAAACATGTACTCCCCATCTACCATGGTTGGGGACACTACATCAATCCAACCCTTCCTAGGGGTTTGGACCATTAAAAACCATTGAAGGCCATGAATACTTACAGGGAATCAGGCACGACTCATGACATTTTCACCTAGGAAATGGAATGGTCGAATTCACATCAATTTACCAGGTAGGGGATTACATTCTATACTAATCCTAACATTCATGCATTCAACTATAGACTCATACATATGAAATGACCATTCATGCAAACAATTTCATATACATATAAATACATTAGTCATAAACAAAGTCAAATCATGTGAGCACTTATCTATCAAGGAAATAGTCCAATCTGACTAATTGAGAGAGGAGCCCTTTCCTCCTGACTTTAGGCCTTGCTGCATAGTGAATTCCTACAACACGACACTCTCATGTCAAGCCATGATACTACCAAGTAAGCTAACTCCGTAAGGCTCTAAGATTGTAATGACCTAGGAAGGTTACTCTTCTTCCTCCTCTAATACATCAGAAGTTGTAACCTCCCACTGAGCTTGGGTCTCCACAAGTTTATCAGGTGGTTTCTCAACTGAATTTAATCTCCACAAGGGAGTCCCTTCTCTGCTAAATAGTCCCTCAACAACCTCTTCTTACCATTGTTGGTTTCTGTCTAGTAAGTACCAATATGCGGCCCTCTAAAGCTCCAGTTCATGGATCCAGGTATTCTTTGCTCAGGGTGATCAATACCAACTAAGACAAGCTCTTTTTTTTTTACTCTTGAAAGTCTTATTTTTCCTTATCTTCCTCAATCGACACTCCTATCTTATGCACATTGTTCTCCCTTATTCAACTATGTCTACTTCTCTTTGTTGTTGTGCCTCTCTATTCTTCCCATGTTCTTTGCAGTGTCTCTATTCTCCCTGTGTTCTTCTCCGTCCCCTGAGAACTTCTTGAGACATCATGCAGACACCATCCATCGTCTTCAAGTTTCCATTATGAGGGAGGTTCCATGGTAGACTCTATCATTTGTTCAATCAATTGTTCTTTCGCGTAGACTAACTGTCACCAGTCATTAATTTTTCCTCAACCACTTATGTGACATCTTCAATGGTCGCGTGGCTCTCATGTAAATTATGGTGTGATGGTAGGTGGGGTTCATTTATGTTTGTAGTGTCAATTAGATTTCTATGAAAGCTTCCTATTTCCCTCACTTAATACATCACATTTCCACCTCCTACAACAGATCAATCAGTCCTCTGTTGAATCAATTTCCTTTGGTATATCATGGCCAATACTATCAAGGATGTTCCCTCTCAATCAGTGACTTGGTGTTTTATATTAAAATACAATTACATGTCTCATAGTAGTAATATATGAAGTTTGTACATAATTACAGTCTTCGGGAAAACAGGGTGTTACATTAACAAACTAAAAAGAATTAAATTGTTGGAAGATATATCCCACAACAATGTGTATCATATATATGAAATCATTATTTTGTATGTGTAGTTAATGAGTTTTATCACATGAATATTCAATCTTATTGTTTTGTTATTGTAAAAAAATAAATAAATAAAATGGAACCTATTCATCACATAAGATGAGACAAGAAGGAAGAAAATAATTGGTCGCAAAATTTATGAGGAATAATTGTCTTTTCGTTACTTAATATTTCATATCTGTTATGATTTTTACATTTTAATTAATTTACAATTGTCTATAGACATTTTCCATAAGGTGCTCTCTCAGAAAGAAAATTCATTTGAACATTTAATTGACATCGGATTAAGTATAGGTTGTGACCATATGTTAGAGAATCAATGTTAATGGAAGAATTTGTAGTAGAATATACTATTTTACGTACCCTATTTTATAAATATTAGAACAACAATAAAATTTTACTTATATCTGAATGTTATCATGGTGTATAAAACTCACAGGAAACAAAGTATGGCATGGAGCCAACTCAAGATATGTTGCAAGATAGTTTAATACATATCTTCGAAATAATGTCCATTGTTCATGAAGTGCTCACTACTAGTGTAATTTTACCTATTGCCCCAATCATGTATATTATGCAATAAATGTAGATATACTCATTTATACACTTTATTTCTAAGTTTGTAGATGGAAGATGGAGTAGTTGAACAAAATCAGTTTAATCAACAAAAAATTAAAAACAACACAATTACAACAACCCTTGCAAGTGATGAATAAATGAGGTATGGAAATAACTCGAGCATTGACATCAATGCGAGCGATTAATGACTATCAATATAATTGAACATTTGAAGTGAATCGAACCAACTAGTTATTCCACCTTAGCATAAAATATAATAGGAACAAATTCAATCCATATATTCCACAAGGAATCCATAATTAATATTTATTATCCATTGACATGATATGAGATACAACGATGTGCATATAAATACATGTAGGGATGATAAATCATGTTCTTGGAAAATGTCAAGACTTATCATTATTACATTATAATGCCGATATTACATAATAATTTACCTTTAACTATTATAACATGATAATAAATGTAATATATGAAATCGACAACTTGCGGTTCTTGTACTCGCGTGACACGGGGTCGATACACGTCCGCTACCTCTATAACCTCTAGGTGTGTCCACACAACCCGCAAGCATGGGACACGAGTAAATTGAGGTGAAAATCGAACTTGAGACCTCCTTACATATTTCCTTCCATTTACACGCCACTTGCTAATCGGTCTACACCCCTGTGGGCATATGCTTTAGGTATATTACAATGTTACAAGTTTTATATTTTGGAATGTTTGTTTGTAAAAATAAGACATTTTGTTTAACATGAATTTTTATATTGCCCCATTTGGTATGATGACAAGTTACCAATAATTATAATAATTATTCTTTAAAATTTTATTTATCGTAAACTTTTATGTTATCTCATTTTGTATGATGAAGGACTCATTAATCTTATATAAGACAATAG
>CBVK0101320358.1:0-20092 GCA_900067695.1 Picea abies
ATTTGGGCAAATCATTTTTAGGAAAAATGGAAATTGGCGAATCTTTTTTTTTTTTTTTTAAAGAAAGAAAAATTAGCCAATGGGAAAAATTCAACCCCTAAAATTTTATTTCTTGATTAAGGACTGAACTCAAGTGGAGAGAGTGTGAAACCTACCTCCCAACCATTTGAACTATTACCTCTCGACCACATCAACAATAGTTAATCTGTCATACAAAAGATGGATGTGGGACCTTGAAACCGTTCTACATGCTAAGAGGGAGACCAAGCAAAGTTTGACCTTGATGGCATCATCAAGTTAAGGGCACTACCAAAGGATGAATGTTCAAACCCTAGGGATGAAAGAGCTCTTCATCTTCCTTCGTCTTACTTTGTTTCTAATGGTTAAGAACATGGGTTTCCTCTTTGAAGGTCACAAGTTCAAATCCAAAAGGAGATAGGGTATGTAAATCTCTAAACTTTAATGGTTAAATCGTTGCATGAAGAGGATCTCTTATCTTATAAACAAGAGAGTCTCATACACCAATTTAGTATTTGACTTGATCGTAACCTTAAAATTAAATTATTATTATTATTATATTTAACATTTACTTCTAACTATAACTAAATAAAGTATTAACGTATTTAGCGGAGAACCTTTATTACGACTCCCTTTATCTGCCACCGTTTATATTTAACATGTACGTCTAGTATTTGACGGAAGAAAAACTCATCCAAAGCACTTTAAAGTAATGAATTATTCCATTCAATTTACTATTCCAAATTTATAAGGTGTTGGTAATTGTCTTTAATAAGCTGTTTTTGTCTTATGTTAAAAAGTTCGGTACAATGTACGCTAACTTTTTCGAAAATATAATGCATCTATCATTTTTTCTCACGATAATGATATATAAAGTTTCCAAGGAATAATACTATTCGTTATTGTGATCACAATATACAAGTGATACACATTTCGAAGTGTATTAACTTTTTCATGAATATAATATATATTATTTCTTATCACGATAATAATTATATTAAATAAAATATTTTATGTTTGACAATATTAGAAGCATTCGATATTTAATGTAGAAACGAGTGAAATATTTGATATTATATATCATGAACGTCTCTCGCACGAGAGCATAATAGTACTACGGTTTATATCATCGTGTGGAATTTTTTTAGGGAAGAAGGCTTAAGAAGTGTGCTCTTTTATATATGATGATGATGCTTAACGATTACTAAGATTGAATTGGTTTATCGGACTTAAGAGGGTAAGTGATTACTTGTGATTATTTAGAATTTTGTTTCTCTGCTCGAAAAACATTAAGATAAGATCTCCAATATCACCATAGTTTTGTTGAGTTAAGAGGTCAGGAAGGTTGGTAGTGTGACAAATATTTTGAAAATGAGATCTAATCCGGGTATAGGCTAGACAATCTAAGAGAAAATGATTTTCATTTTCAACCTTCTTAGTGTCACAAAGGTGACACACTCTTTTATCCCGTGGCGTTTTAGGAATTGACCAACGCCCAGTTTCACTATGGATCTCGCGAAAATTTGTTATTATCTTAGCATTGCTTATTTTTTTCTTTACACTTGTCAAAACAAATATATAATTTTGATCTTCTACATTAGGGTTGATTACATCCTTATAATACCTTAATTTTATTTTTTACTCTAACTCTTTATCACACCACATTTTCTCCTTAAATTTTGACTTGATGATATTTTTAATAGTATCTTTATTTTGCAAAATGGTGTCTTCCATGATTCCCCAATAGTTTAGCCAAGACTGGGCATCTTTATGCCATCCTCGCTTGAGTCGATGGGGGTTATGACTCGAAATTGAAGCAATTTTAGGAAGTTGCTTGTCTTCCATGTTGTTTAACTTGTTCCTATACATTAGGTATCTAGTCATAGTCGTGCTCTCAACGAGGGAGATGCTTGTTTCTAAGAGGAGGATGGGATAGGGTGTATTTCCTTTAATTTTGATATTATAGGTTATAAAATTCTTTTGTATTTTCTCTATCTTTCTCCAGGATTCACGAGAGATACTACAACCCCAAACTTACATCCATAAAGAATAACAGGTGTAACAAGAGTCTCATAGAGGAGTTTATGTTTATTCCAACTCCAAAGATCAACTGATTTACAATTGTTTTCAAGCCCATAATAAGCTTTCCATCCCCCAATAATCATTTTCTTAATGCTATAATTACAGTTGAGCTTGTGGTGAATATCAATTCCAAGATATTTGTATGAAGTCACTTCCTCCAAGTTGTTGTTTTCATATATGAAGGTATCATAATTGATCTTATTGGATTTAATAATCATGACCTTAGCCTTATCAGTATTAACAATCATACCCATATTGGAGCAAAAATCCTTGAGGATTCTTAGTTGGTTTTCAAGATCATCAGGACTCCTTGCCATAAGAATGATATCATCGACATAAAGAAGAATATTGATGCTATACCAGTGAGAGTAGAGCCGACACAACCTACTTTTTCCAAGCAATTTTCTAACTTGTCAATGTATATTCCAAAAAGGGTAGGGGATAAGGGACAACCTTGTTTGACTCCAATATTGCAATTATTCTCTTTCAACCAACCCTCGGTGTTTTTAAAATTAGCAATGGCGTTCTTATACATCCTTATTGTAGCAACCCTCAACTTGAGAGGCGGTTTTATCTCTTCCAGTGTATTCCAAAGGTTTTTCCTAGGAACCATGTCAAAAGCTTTTCTAAAGTCAACAAAACAATAACAAAGACTGGTTTTAGTATTGTGGAACTCTTTTGCAATGATCCTAAAGGTAACAATATGGTCCACAGTTGAATGATAACTCCTAAACCCAGCTTGGCCTTTAGCTCTTTTACCGTGACTTTCTAGCCAAAGGCTAATCTTCTTTTCCAAAATAATTCCATAAAACTTGGCTAAAATTGAGATAATCATAATGGTCCTATAATTAGAGGGAATGTTTCTATCCCCATTTTTAAAAATAGGAAAAATGAGGCTTTGCATCCAAGGTTTAGGGAAGCTCTGCTTGATTGCTAAATTGAAGAGCTTGTGTATGTGAGGGATAAGGATAGGCCCTTTGATTTTAAAATTTTTAGCTTGGTAGCCTTCAATGTCCTTAGCTTTCCCATTTGCAAGCCGCTTAACCCCGAACTCTATGTCATCTAAAGAAAAAACTTCATCCTGCATAGGGACAATAGGAATGGTGTCCATGGCATTAGGGAACTTGTAAAGACATTTAAGATAAGAATTACAGTCCCTTAAGGGAATCATATTATTTTATTTAGTATTGTGGTTTAGAATTTGGCTCCAGAACTTCTTAGGATCCAACTTAGATAGTTGTGAAAGTTTCTCTTGTCTTTTATTGATATAGTACATTTTTTCTATATGTATATATGATGATGATGATGATGATGATTGTCATTTATTTATTAGAATTAATTTTGGTTTATTAAATCTTTAAAAAATGATGAGAAATGAATTGGTTTTCTTTAAAATTATATTTCTATATTTAAAAATATTAAAGAGAAGTGTTCTTAATATTCATAATTTTGATGAGTTAATAGGCTAGAAAGGTCAATAGTGTCACAAGTATTTTGAAATTGAGATTTTGTGTGGGCATATCATTGGACATTTAAAAAAAAATTGGTTTTCATCATCCACATTCTTAGTGTCAAAAAAATAACAAGCTCTTTCATCCCATGACATTTTAGGATTTCCCAATGCTCTGTTTCACAATGGAGCTCATGAGAGTTAATTCTTATTTTAGAAATGTTGATTTTCTTCTTTAAGCTAACTATAATAAAAATATACTTTACATCTTCTAAATTTAGGCTATCTTTATGGTATCAAAATTCTGCAGAGTGACCTCCTTTATTCTCGAGTGGTTTAGTCAATTATTAACATTTTCCATGCCAACCCCTATTAAGCCACATGGAACTTCAACTAGAATTTCAAGTAATCTTAGGGATCCTCTTATATTTCATGTTAGTTGTAATGTGTTTTTACATTATCTACTTAGTCATAGCTATACTCTCAATGAGGGAAAGAGTAACTTCTATGAGAATGACAAGATAGGGCATGTTGCTTTTAATTTTAAGATTATAAATTATAAAGCGCTTTTGGATTTACTCAATTTTCCTTCACAAATCTCTAGAGATGTTGTATACACAAACTTCACATCCATATATGATAGCATAAGTGATGAGAGTCTAAAAGATGATTTTTCCCCATAACCAAAATTCCACTATTTTACAATTGTTTTTAAGACCAAAATAGGTTTTCTACCCTCCATTAGTCCTTCTCTCAATGCTATAGTTCTATTTAAGATTATGATGAAAGTTGACCTCCATATATTTGTATGAATTAACTTTCTCTATGTTGCTATTGTCATACATAAAATTAGCATAAGTAATTGTAGTGAATGTTGATAGATATAAAAGAGAATAAACCATAAAAGTTCAAAGATAAACCCTTAAACTCCAAGGACGTCAAAACATTCACCATGAACAACACAATAATATAGAGAAGAACCCTTATGGTAGGGTAACACCACCAAATACTTCATATGGAATGAATCACTCCATAATCCATGCTTACTACAAGACAATACAATCCAACACATATCTAATCCAATGACACTCATGTGTATTTATACTTGTTCATGAGTATTCCTAGGGGTCTATGCCAACCACCCCTTATTGTTATATTATTTCTTTTTAATTACATAGTGGAACTATTCCATAATATTTCCATTATTATGGACACATTACATTCATTATCCCCTTGGGTACTTCCCTAGGTACCCCATATTATCATCCCTATGCACATTATATTCCATCCCCATTGGCATTTTTCTTCCTCAAAACATGGGAAGAAGCCATATAATATGGCCTACAGAGCAATGTAGTCAACTAGTACCATGCACAAACATCCATCCATCCCAGTGAAATTTGGACATGGGGTCCAATTGTGGCCTTTCCTCTATCTTGATTATAGTTTCACCTTAGGATCCATGTCTTTTGTACACTACTCTAATATTTCTATGCATTGACTTTAGTCCTACATGTGCCTCCATATTGGTTGCCTCTCTAGTTCCATGTTGATCCATAGTATGTTTGTTGATGCTCGGGCCCTTGCCTTGATGACTATTTTTTGTCTGAGTGGTGCGAGTGGATATATACAACAACCTTAGCTATTGGTTCTTCTTTCTTTGGCTCTTCAACATGTGGTTTCTTTGAGACATTTAGCTTCTTAGCTTTTTCTTCTTATTTAGGCCCTTCTTGGGGATTTTCTCTAAGTTCTTGTATATGCTCTTCCTCCTATTCAACCTTAGATTCTTCATCTGATGTGTCATTAGATACTAATTTGTTTCTTTGCAAGGAATTTTACATGTGCCTCCTTGGGCCCTTCCTATTTAATAAGGGAAATATCCCGCAATGTAATTTTTTTCTTGTAGCAAAGCTTCAATAACTTATTTTTCACATTAACATTAATTGTACCAACTTAGTCCATCCAAGGATATCCCAAAACAATATCCACATCATCCATAATAGCATAAAAATTTGAATGCACCAGTTATTTATCCATGGTAAGCTTCAAAACTTTAAAAAATTGAACATTTTCACCCTCAACCTATGTGTTTTGAATATTATTTGTGGGTACTTGCAATGTTTTAGCCAAGTTAACATTGATGAAATTAGGACTATAATTAGGGTTAATAGAAACAATGACCTTCTCTTGTTGAATACATCCATGAACCTATAATATGAAGTCTTCATATGAAAAAAATCCCTTTTTCTCTTCTTATCCTTCTTCACAACATGAGACTCCACCTATCTAAAAATGTTTTTTTTTTTTTATATTATTCATTTGAAATATCCTCTATTTATTCATAGTTAAGTCCATATCATAGAGTTGTTCTCCAATATATTGGATATTAATACTATATCCATTTTATGTATTCTTCAAGACTGGGGCCATTATCTATAAGAAACATGTTGTTGGATATAACCTCAAAATAGAACTACAGTTTATAGAAAACCACTTACTTTTCAATTGAGCTCCTTTATGTTGTTAGGGTTTGAGGTAAAAAATGTAAAATGATCATAACTTCTGGTATACTTCTCAGATTGGCTATTATGAAATTCTATGGCTACTCTATATATACTAACACTAGCTTGACTAAAATATATGCACTATATCAAAAGATATCCAATTTGTGAAAATCGCAGTTGTCATTAGAAAAAACCCTAAAAAATGTTGATTTTAAATCAACGATATCTCCACTTCCCAAACTCCATTTTGGACATTTTGTTTTTTGAAATTGGGCATTTGTTTTAGAGGAATTAAGATACATAGATGGTTTCTTCAATTTTTTCACAAAAAGTTTCATAATTTGACCTGAATGTTGTCATCCTCTCTTTTTCTGTAAAACAATATGCAAAAACAAGAAAAACAAATCTCCCACTTTGTTCTCAATAAAGATCTCTCATACCACTTGCAATAAACATTGATAAATATAAGAGATAATAAACCCTAAAACTTCATAAATAAACTCTTAAACTCCAAATATGTCAAAACATTCACCATGAACAACACAATAATATAGAGAAGGACCCTTAAGGTAGGGTAACACCATCAAATAATCCTTGTGGAAGGAATCACTCCACAAGCCATGATTTATACAAGGTAATACAATCCAACATGCATCCAATACAATGATACTCATGTGTATTTAATACTTTCGCATGTGTGTTTAATACATTCTCATGAGTATTCATAGGGGTCTATTCCATTATTAAGGCCACAATGCAATCGTTATCCCCTTGGGTACCTCCATAGGTACCCCATATTATCCTCCCTCGGTACATTGCAATAATACTTTTTGACTTTAATTATCATAACCATTGTTTTGCTAATGTTTTCTACATACTCATACTTGAACATAAATCCTTGAAAATTTTAATTGCTTGTTGAGATTAAAAGAACATTTTACTAGAAGAACAACATCATCAATATAAAGAAGAAGGATGATGAATATTCCAACTAAGGTAGTGCCAATGAAACCAATTAGTGGGCCTTCAATATATTTCTTATTTGTCCCATCCTTTATAAACCTTTGATACATTTTTCTCCAAGACTCAACCTTCATATATAACAATTATCTTTTTGTTTGTTGATTACCAAGGTTATTGTGACATGTTCTAATATATCTACACATGATTTGCTTAATTTATTGAATATGAGTGCGATGCACTTTGTTCTTGATTTGATTTGAGTATTTTTGCATATATTTCCTATGAATACTATTATGATTCAAAATATAGGAAATGTAGAAATCAAGTCACCAAGGGAAAGATCGAATCCTGCCCACTTATGACTCAAGACAACTAAGTGCATGATGAGCAATTCATTGAATCTTGTCCCTTTTTCCCACCTCGAGAGCTGCCAACATCAAAGTATAATTAATGACATTTAAGCAATTTGAATTAGCCAATCTTGGGGGATTCTATTTGCATAATGAGGATGATATCCTAGAAAACACAATGCATATTTTTAAGGAAAACTCCCATCAATCAAGGAAGTGAATGGGAGTTTAGTTAGGTTTTCCTTCAAGCATAAATAGGATCATAGTATGATAGATTGGAATTCTCACATTGTTTTTTCTTGTTATCATTTCTCTAGTACTATTGATTGTTCAAGTTGTAGTATAAGGCAACTTTTTACCCTGTTGTTATGATAGATTTTGAATAAAAGAAGAAGGGATTTATGCTACATATTTCAGTGGTTCTTGTTTAAAAATTGTTTCGGCAACATCCTTGTGTAGGGCCCACTGAAGGAGAGGAATAATAACCCATAATATACATCACTTATTAGCTTTCAATTATGTTTTAATGTTGATTACAAACTTCTATAGTTAGATTACAAACTCCTAAAGTCAACTAGACAGTTAGTTAATTTATGATATTTCCATCATTTATATGTTTTACTTCATGTCTTTGAACAACATTTATGTGGCTTATACTTTGTGTAATTAATTTATATTATATACTTTTATAATGTTTGGTACTTAAATCATGTTTGATGAGCAATCTAAGGTTACTAAAATCTATAAAGATTGATTGTCTCAAATCATCGCTCAGGATCCTAAGTTCCATCAATTAATTAGCCTAGTTCCTTATCCATAAAAACTTGTCTAAGAAATCTATCTTCCCTTTCACATTGTTAGTGGATTTCAAGTGAAGATCACAAGGGAATGAATTTCCAAAAGTTGAGCATTTCATTTATAAAAAATTCAGAAGGTTAGTTTCAAATTAAGTCTTTTGTAATTGCATACATAGTGCACAACACCTCATAAGTTTGCACAAACCCTAGGTTGAAATTGAAATCGATTTGAGGTATTCAACTTTAATTGCTACAATTCTTTGTCCTAACACTTTTTGGCATCATTTCCAGTGAGGTTTCTAAAATTGCATTAGCATTCATTTGAAAATTCTAAAAAGAAGAAAAAACAACATTTCATAATTAGTTTGCATGCATCGACCTAAAGATAGACATGGAATTTTTTTACCAAGAACATGTGTTTTTGGTGTAGCTCAACCAAGTTCAAGCGATCGAGTATAGAATCAAGAAGATGGTGAAGAATACATCCAACATATTCTTGAATAATTTGTTGATCAATTTGAAAGAGGAGCTAGGATTTTTATTAATTCTTTCTCTGATCTTGTGAATCCTCTTGCCGATAGAGAATTTGAACATAGTGAAGGATATCCATCTCAAAAATACATGGTAGGAAATGGGGAACAACAACCAAATATATTTGAGTTCCTCATTCAAGAAACCAATACAGAAATAAGGATGAAGAATATTAATCATGTTTATCTCCCTCATTTCCATGGCTTTCCTACAAAAGAGCACATTTGTGTTCGAGTTTGAGTTTGTTATTAAAACATATGACTATGCTTCATATGCCCACAATATCATCCCTTCCCATATACCTTAAAATATTAATCCGTGAGGTGGTTCATGAGTTTGGAAGAAAATAGCATTACTAATTGGGATCAAATGAAGCAAGACTTCATAGAACAATATAGGGATTATTGCAATGCTAAAGACACTAGAGATGAGATATTTAGAATGATACAAGGAGAGATTGAATCCTTGGAGGATTATGAATAAATATTTAATTTTAGTTACATGAGGGCTCATAGCTACATGCTAGATGAGGAATCCCTCAAACGTGTGCTTCTCATAGGAGTGAGAGAGAGTTAATGGAGACTTTGAACCTTCTTTTCAATGGATACATAATCCAAATGGAATATAATGACATAAAGAAAGTGTTCAAAAACTACTCTAGATATGCAAGTAAAATAATAAGGGTGGAAAAAATTATGCCCCATAATCTTCAAAATCTACAGTTATAAATCTCACAAAAAATGAAATAGGGAGTTTATTAGAAGATATGAGAACTAGTATTTTAGATCCATTGGCTATGTAGATGGGCATTGTGTAGATCAAGAGGAAGAAAGAAGAGGCTAATAGAGTCTTGGTTTTTTTCTTCCCCAATTGTAGAAAGAAAAATGCCAAAAAATGAATGTCCAATAAATATAGTGGACATCTCCAACATTTATGAAGAATATCATCAAATGAGAAAATGACCTTCATTACCTAGGTTGAAATTAGTGTACCAACGCACACAATATAGTATCGAGTATATATGCTTCATTAACCAAAGTAGGTAAGGACCAAAAAGACCCTTCTAGCAAGGTATGCCTTACAACCATCCTCGACATTCCAATCCTTCTATGGAAATCAAATGTATAATCCATCTACAAATTGTTAACCTACTAACTAATCTAATTAGTAATTGCATAATCAATGGAAATATCATCATAATCAACCATTTCCATTTCAAACCCCACATCAGTCTCAAATTCAATGGATTAATCCTTCATATTCTTGGAGACCTCAGGGATAGTAGAAACAAGTTTTTTTCCCACCTCCTACACCTCTTGTAGAAAGTATTGTTCAACAAGCTCCTAAGCAGCCCCAAATACATGTCCAACCTACACTAAATTTGAATAATAGATAGGTTCAACATGTCTACAATAGTGATATCACCAATTACCAAGCTTACTCATTGAAGTATGTAGAACTAAATGAGTTAAACTTGCATTCAAGAAGAGTGGTCACAAATCCTCCACCTCCACTTATCATGGAATATATAAATGACAATCCCAAATCCCAAGAAAATCAAGAAATTCAAAAAAATCCAAAACCAAGTAACTAATCGTCTTAATAAGATCCCTATTATCATGAAAGAGTAAGAGAATACCTACATCAAATCAAAAAATGACCTTTTAGGATAATTTAAAAAATCTATATATTGAGATACTCATTCTTCAATTCATTAAGAATGTACCAATATAAAACAAATTTATCAAATAAACATGTATTAGGAGACCTAGGAGTCAAAGAAAAGAGACCCCCTACAATAAATGTTATAAGGAAGATTGCTAACCTAATATTAGGAATGTTTACACCCCCAAGTATTATGATATAGGAAGTCATCTAGTTTATGTGTATATCAATAAATGTTTGATCCAAAATACCTTAGTAGACTTAGGAAGCGTTAACCATTTATCCCCCTCACAAACCTTTCATTGATATAGAAACACTATATGGGAATAAGAAGAAGAAGAATAAGGGATGTACCAAACCATCCATCCAATTCTCACCATATAAACTTCTCTTTCCCTTAGGGACCTTGATGATGACACAAACATTTCTAATTACACACAAAATGTGTATCATACTTCTATTCACAACCATGAATACAAATAAAAATAAGTAGAAGAATGTGATGAAAACTCCAATAATATGAACCAAACATATTGGCAAAGTTTATTTTATGTTGATACAGAGAAATAAACTATCAAGACAACATAAGTTTTGTCCAACAAAACCTTGAAAATTAGTAGCCATTTAAATTATGGCCAAGAACAAAAAATGTTGAAAATCCCCAAAAAATCATAGCTCAGACTTTTCTTGGGACTATAAGGACATTCAAGGAATCCATCCCAAATTTTGTACCCACCATATATACATCAAGGATGATTCCTTGGTTGTAAGGAAACCTTAAAGAAAAATGAATCTAGATCTAAAGGGCATAGTGAAAACATAGTTGCAAAATATTTTAGATGCTATTTTCATTTATTCTATATATGATAGTGAATGGGTGTCAACTTTATTCATAGTTCCCAACAAGAGAGGAAAATGGAGGATATGTGTAGATTATAGAGAACTCAACAAAGCCACAAGAAAGGACCATTTCCATTTCCCCTTAATTGATCAAGATAATTTTCCTAGGAAGAAATAATTTTCCTTTCTAGATGGATACAACGATTATAATCAAATTCAAATGTACCCATAAGCCCAAGACAAGACAACCTTTACCTATCCTTGGGGAAAATTAACCTACAAAGTATTACCCTATGTCTTATGCAATACCCCTACAACTTTTCAAAGCATTGTATTGAGCATATTTTCAAATGATCTAGTTCATGACGATGTTGAGATTCATATACATGACTTCACCACCGATGGAAATACATTTCAATAAGCCTTAATTAAATTGGAAATTTCTATGAAAATAAATGAATTTGTCTTGAAGCAGTGAGAAATGCCTCATGCCTATGAGTGAAGGCATAGTCTTAGGTCATCACATCTCTCCTAGTGGCAATGAGGTTGACCTTCTAAAGTAAACGTTAGCCAAAACCTATCAACCCCACAAAAACAAATAGAATCTAGAATATTTTTGGGGCATGGAGGTTACTACAAAAGTTTCATAAAATACTTTTAGCAAGCAAGCTACACCCCTATTTACTTTGCTTTCAAAGAATGCAGATTCTTGTTGTTCAACAAATTCTCAAAAATCCTTTGACAACATTAAAGAAAAACTAATGACAAACCCTATTTTGCAAGGATATTGGTGGGATATTCGATTCCACATTCATACATATGTTTCTAGTATGGACTTAGGGGTAGTTATTCGAAAACCAGAAGACAATGTCCCATTTTCTATTTATTACATAAGTAAAAACTTGCCAGGAGCTAAGCTTAACTATACAATCACTGAAAAAATAAATTTTTTATATTGTCTATGCCATCAATAAGTTTAGACATTATATTAATGGATATCAAGTTGCACATTAACCTCTCATCCATCTAATACTTAATGAATAAAAATGGCATCAATGGTATAGTCATTAGATGGTCATTATTGTTACAAAAACATTATTTAACAATACTTGATAAAACCTAGTAAATAGAATGTTGTTGTAGATTTTATTTCAAGACTAACCCATAATGCAAACAAAACAATTGTTGATAACTATTTCCCTGATGAGAACCTATTTTCCATATCATTGAAAATCCCATAGTTTGTTGATATTACAAACTAATTAACCATATTAACATTTCCTTAGTATTTCATCTATAGAGAACGCTACCAAATCATCAAGAAAAGTGACACATACACATGGATAAATGACCTTCTCTTCAATCTTGTATCGGACCAAATACTAAAGTGATGTATAAGGGAATATGAGGTCCATGAAATTATGCATCCTTTCCATGATAATCCTTATGGAGGTCATTATGTGGAAAATTACAACCTACGAGGTTCTTCAAATAGGATATCACTTACCTACATTGCATAGGGACACAAAATCACATGTGTCACATTGTGATGAGTGTCAAAGGATGGGAAAGACTATAAAGAGAGATGAAATGCCACTTCATCCATAGATAATATTGAGTCCCTTTTCAAAATGGGACCTATAGATCCACCATCCAATCAGAAGAAGCATATGTTGGTCTGCACAAATTACTTGATGAAATGGGAAGAAGTGAAACCAATGAAGAATGTTAGAAAATAAAAGTTAGTTGAATTCCTCTATGAAAACATATTTCAAGATTTAGAGTATTAAGGGAGATTTCCACTAATCAAGGACCTCAATTAACCTCAAATCTTGTTGAGAATATCATGAACTTATACAAAATAATACATAAAAATATCTGTGAGTTACCATCCTCAAGAAAATGGTCAGGTAGAAGTTACAAATAGAGAGATGGAGAAAATACTAATAAAGAAGATTAAGAAACATAGAAGAGATTGGGAAAATATATTGACATAAGTTGTGTAAGAATATAACACTACATGGAAAACTATCACAAGGTTCACACCTTGTGAGTTAGTTTATATGGAAAGGCGGCCATGTTCCAAATAATTTTTTAGACTCAAACACTAAGAACAACCTTGCAACTAAGATTAAATCTCTCAAAGATACAACAAGAAAGACTACAATAGCTCAATGCCCTGGATGAGTACATACAAGATGCCTTGTTCCACAATGAAATATTATGACAACAAATAATAAGATGGCATGACAAGTACATTAAGTCAAAAGTCTTCAAGGAAGGAGATTGAGCCCTCCTATATGACTCATGATTCAAGGATTTCAATGGAAAACTAAGAATAAGATGGTCAAGAGCCTACCAAATTGACACATTTTATGACATTGGATTAATAAAAATTAGAACAATTGATGAAAAAAATGTGCCTTTATTAGTTAATGGATATGGGTTGTAACTCTACAAGAAACCACTGTCAAAGGAAGAGTTTATAACTATCATTCAAGGACAACATCCTTATCTAATTGAAAGCAACAATGAACCAAAATAAATTGATCTTGTCCAAAAAGAAAAGAAAAATAAAAAAGAATAAAGTTCCCATGATGAAAACCTCTTCAAGGCATTTGGGATAGGCCTTGGTTTGAAAGCCTAATTTGAGACAACCCTAGGTCTATCGAATAAAGAAAAATAAAAAGGATTTCTAATGGTGAAAACTTTCCCAAGGCAACATGAGAATATAACACTATATAAAACTAGAAATGACAACGATACTCTAAGAAAAATCAAGAAAAAAAAATCATAACCCCCTTATGATTTTCATGGAAGTTCAAATTCAACTCCAACAAACCAAAGGAAGCCAATGCAATTTTAACCACTCTTGTATAGAAGGAATAAATTAGAAATCAAACAAAAATAAATAAATCCTATCAAGCGGTATGGTATTCCATTTTTGTTGAAGTGTTTAGATTCTCTCTTCCATAAGTCTTCAATATTTGATTTCTCTATTAGAAACTAGGCAATCACTGGAGGACTTCATAGCATAAGTTGAGAGAGACTATAAAATTCTTACAGAATAGACCATTCTCGCTAACAAACATGAGAATAGAAGTTCCAAACTTGGAAGTCTTAGTCATAATATTGACATTTGGTTAGATTGTTCAAAGTTTGTAGGGGCAAAGAAAACATCAATGTCATGTGACTTACCATGGTCACTCGATGTACTTACAAAATGAAATACAAGCAAGTCAAGAAGACCTCTATTCTCGAGCTTTGTTATAACATCCCATATTGTTCATACACCTTTTTTTCAAGAAATCCTAGATCTTAAAGAAAGCACCAAATCGTCATCATGTGAAAAATCAAGGCTTTAAAACAAATCCTCCAAACTATTTGAAAAAATAGGGTATTTCCATACAAGACAAACACCTTAAGAAACTACTCACGCAAAAAGATAAACTTACATGGTTAAAACCTGAAAGAGGGAAATAATCCATGGCCCCAACCAACATAACCACTTGAGATAATATATTAATGAAAATGGAAATTGTGTATATAATATGTTCTCATAATCAATCTTTAGAAAATGATCCTCCATGCTCTTTAAATAGAGATCATGAAATAATTAGGTATTAATTCATGGATCAATATAGTTTTTAGTATTGAGGAGAATATGGATTGTCAGATCACTTTATGTCTAGAACATATCACGCCCATTCGATTACATAACTACAATTGCATACAAAAGAAACACACTTTTACATAAATACATATTAGTCCAAGTTGATCTTAACTAACTCCTAAGTGTCTAAATATCCTAACATCCCCCCTTAAGAACAACTTGGGATAGGATTAAAGGATTTAAAAAGGTGAGACAATAGTAGAAGGAAGGAGGCATTATAATTTATCCCCCATTAATGACAACTTCATAAACTCCTAACATATATCAAAGTTTGGAATTTTTCACTTTTGTAAGAGACTTAGTGAAAATGTTTGCAACTTGATCATATATGGGGTAAAAGAGAACTTCAAGAGCATTATTCCGAATAAGTATTCTGATGAAGTGCATGTGTAGCTCAATGTGTTTTCTATGCTAATGTTGAATTCAATCCTTGGTGAGCTTGATGGAAATCTCATTATCACACCAGAGGGTGGTAAGATGCTTCTATTGGAATCCAAACTCTAAAAGGATCGATTGAAGCCATAGGGATTCTTGACTTGCATTAATCGTTGCTTGATACTCTACTTTTGTTGAATAAAGAGTAAGATATTTTTATTCCTTACAAGCCTAAGCGACAAGTCTAGAACCAAAACTAAAAATATAACATGTAGTAAAATTCCTATCATCAACTCCCCTAACCAAATCAGAATCACTGAAACCAACCAAAAAATGAGTTCCCCCTGAACTGTAATGTATCCCAAAATAAAATATACCCCAAATATACCAAAGTGTATTTTTTGTTGTTTTCTAATGGCTCTCATGTGATGTTTTCATATACTAAGAAACAAGATCAATAGAAAAGGAAATATCATGATGGGTATGAGTCAAATATAGGATACTGTCGTGACCCCCTTCTTTACGACTACAAGCGAAGAAGTAAGTGCATTTTTTTTTTTTAAATAGGACGACAACAACGATTGTAGCTAAACAACACATCTGAGGGCAAGCACCATGCCCACAAAACAGGCAGCAAACAACTATGACTCCATGCACTGGCATAAGAGAATTTGGGTGAAACATGCGTAAAACAAGGAGAAACGACTACCCGCTTGACACAAACATGACCACGCCTACAAGCTAAGGGACAACATCCCCATCCCGAAACAACAACCTTGACGACCAGTTAACTAGAAACTCACTGGCATGCAACCAAATGAATGAAGGTGTTCAACCCATGCACCAATATCAAACTTACAATGATCAACAAAACCCACATGGAAAGAACAGACCCTAGCCAAGTTATCCTTCGCCTCTATCCCTTAGGGCACGTAATGATCCTCTCATCAGGAATCATGTCATCCCCAGGTGATAAGCAGAAATATAACCCTGGTGCTACATAACTTATCTGGGCCAAGGACTCTAGATTAATCCAACTTGATAGGAGCCGAGTGATTGAAAAGAGGACTACACCCACACCCCTAGGCAACAGGTCTACAAGATGTAAGATGATGTCATTCCAAGGAAAAGGCGTAAGCTAAAACATGACTTTGCCAACTACCAAACCATTAAGCGAGATGTCAAGGTGCGAAGGATTGAAATGTTACCACGCTACTAAGGTCATAAATGTTATCATAAGGTAAATTTAAGCGAGCGCTTAACAAAATCAAATAAGCTTACTATCAATTACCTACTGACCGTTAAGTATGTGAACTATTGATCTACACTGCTTATATAATAATTGATTTTGTTGTCTAATTGAAAAAGTATAATTTGATCAATAAACACGATCTAAATTAACCATTTAACAATAAATAACAATAGGGCCAACATCAATATTTAATACTATTAATAAAACACTATTAACAATATTAATCTATAACACTATTAACAATGTGTATACAACACTATACTTATAACACCATCAACAATATTAAATTTGCACACACTGTCTAACAATATTAACAGTATTTATGCATAATAAACTGTCTATTAAACTCATTTGTAACGTACGCCTCGTTACGACAACCATTCTAGTGACAGGTGCAAAATTTTTATTTATTTTATTTATTTATTTATTATTATTTTTATTTTTTTTTCTGTTTTTAAACGTGTGTGTGTGCGTGTGTACAAGGAAACAACAACAACCCATTCGACTCTGCGTCGCCACTTGACGACGAATACGACGCAACCAGGATGAACATAAGAAGATGACCAGGACGCACGACACGTAACCACATGCATAAATGATGATCACACGACAAAGTAAAACTGACTGCTAAATATGACTGACCTCCCGCTTGTCCTACCCTGCAATGGTTAGGACCTCCAAGACACATAAGCAGCGCTCAAGCCCAGGTTCCCATCGATTTTAACCATTTAAGGTCTCGGGGCTGGCAACTGTTTTGAGGAACATGGAGGTGTCTACATCCCACCCAACACAACACACCAAGCAACTAACTGAATATAATCAAGTACAACGTAAATAAGAAGAACAAATACGCCCCTTACGGATGGCGCGTGATAAGAGGACTCTGACAACAAAACCCAAGTTCAACATTATTTCCAGACTCAACAACCCTCATTTACTAACTCCGAGTAATTTAACACATACAATCCCGTGGATTCCACTAAGTAAGTCCTATCAATGTCAAGAGACTACACGAACATCACAATTAGATAACCATATCATCTCCTTCCTGATTACAATAACATTGGAATAAATAATGGTCATACGCTTCAACTCTAATCTTGCCATCTTATCTATAAGGTAAGAAAACACAATTTCCTATTCAACAATACATTACAATTGCGAATCTATAAACAATATTTCTCTAACATTGGTATGCCATAACATTTTTCCTTCACCTAAAGCAATAAAATTATCATCATAATTGAATACTCCATAAACCATCATAATTACAAATGACAAGATATATCATTTACAATAATTAAATGAGCTTATTTAATTAACAGTATTAAAAACAAAGGGAGCCCTATATAAAGATACTTAAAATGTCAACTAAATTAATCAACATTTAAAGGGACACACGTAACATCATAACTAATAACATCAGGTATACCAATAATTGACCATACAATCACATATTTTAAAAAAGGGCAACAAGTAAAATATCCATATTAAAATGTCAATCATTAAGAGGACCATATTGGGAATTGACAACCCATCACCATTGCCAAAGACAATGATCAAGACAACCATAATTTAAGATGTCCACAAATAAAGTTTTCATCAGAATTGGGGGTGACATCCATTTGTAGCTATCTAATGTACATCATTTTAAAAGGGCAAGTTACAATGACAACGTCTTAATGACAAATGGAATAGAGGAAAAACAGTTGCAATTGGTTAATTAAAACAGAGGCAAAACAACTATGACCACAATTTTCCCCAACGATTTTAAAATGGCATTCCTAATATATCGTTTATATTGTCGTTAAATTGCAACACGTCATGATTAAAATATTGCATCCTAATTTATTATTTATATTTCCATTTAATTACAACACGTCATGATTATATTATGTGCATAGTTGTACTGTAACCTAATTGTTTAAGTTGAATGTATTTTCCTTAAAGTTAGCCTGTGTTCCTGACTATAATTGTCAGCTGGTCAAATTCGAATAATAGAAATAAACGTTCACAATAAGCAAGTACGCTACTATCGCTGGCAACTGTTATATTCTACTCTGCTAAAATACGCTACAATCACGAAGTATAAGCTACAATCACAAATAACATCATACATTCTGTTCTGAGAAGTCTGAAAGCTCTGTTTAAAAGATTGCTTTGATTTCGGAGCAGGGCACAAGAAGGGGAGATTATACAGTCACTCATGTAACCGTGAACATGCCAACCATCGGACCGACCGCCCCTCTCACAGTCGACTCAGTCCTATTAAAAGTCATTAAAACAACAGGGATATAAAAACATAAGACTGGTGGGCACAAATGAAGGGGTTTTACACCAAGATGAAATGACAATTTGCCCAACACGACTGTAACAGAACGTGCTCCTCCAAAAATCAACACAGTCATAAGGATTGGTCATTAATTCAACACAGACTCACAGCACTGCTAGCAACGGGTACAGGAGCGTCCGACATGGGCGTTTTAAAACGCTGGCAGAGGTTAATCACGCAAACGAAAAGGGCGCAGAGATAGGACGACCCGCAGAGGTGTAATAACGGTTTAATAAAGGAAAGATGCAGAGGTCTGGCAACCCATAATCCAGAGGTACCACGAAGCGAAATTGCAGCAAGAAATAACACGAAAAGCCCACGAAAATGCAGGAACGAACATCATTTCCCTCGGCGAACCAGCCACAAAAGAAACGCATTGCCCAACGATTGTACCGGTACGCAAAAACGAAAAAGGAAAGCCAACTAACTTAAAACCTTCTGGTTCAATGAACATCAACAAATCCGGTTACAAAGATTTATGAATATCACAAGATCACAACAACTCATAAATTTTGACAACGATTCAGGAATATCACAACAATGGTGTAAGAATAATACATCAATTTATGAACATCGTAGTGGGTTGGGTAAGTAAATATTACAACGATTTTAGAATTTAAACTAACTCCGAGGGGGACAATCTTCAACATCCAGCTGAAACTCCCAGCTATGATCCTCGATTTGGATTGACATTTTCATAATGAAATTATACTTTCGACTAAAGGATTAAAAGGTGGCATCTTTCACATGTACAATTCTGAATTTAAGGGTTGAATTTTACTGACAGCGAACCAAGCATTTCAAACTTCTAGATAGCAGATTTAAATGACGCGAATACAATAGTTCAATTCTAGGTTAACAAGGACTCTCAAGTAAACCTACAATTTGATCCCTAACTTACAACAAGATTGCAGCAAATTGCACAGTCAGAGTTACAGCAGAATGATTATATGCAGTCTAGAGTTATAGCAGAAATGATTTATGTATTCTAGAATTACAGTACACAAATTAACGCAGAGGTATTAAAACCAATGAACCAACAAGACTAAACACCAATTAAAACTCAATATTTTTCAACCCAAAACGCATGCAGAATTAAATCAATCGTAAATCCTACAACATTTTATCATTCAATCAACAAGCGTACCGTTGGCCCTTTCTGTTTCCTCGTGATGACCGCGCTCCCAAGTCGCTCCCGCTTGCCGACCACAGAAAGCTCACCGGTACCTCCCAGCCAAACGCTAGGGGTACTCTGCTTCC
>CBVK0101320363.1:0-10007 GCA_900067695.1 Picea abies
GAGAAGAAAGACTTTTCATTTTATTTATTGTTGTTTAATGCAAGTCATTTATATTTAGTTTTATTTTAATATTTTCCCAAAATATCTTGAGAAGGGAGGTTGATGGATAATAATGAGGGTGGTTGAGGAGACTTGGGGTAGTGTGTATGGAAACTTGATAAATAGGGAGAAGAAGAGAGAGGAAAGGGAGGATGGAGAGGTTTGAGCATGATGGGAGGTTGTGAAATTCTTGGAAGATATAATTCTTGTGATAGTTTTCTTTGAGCATTTGTGCTTTGTTGTTCTTGGATTCACAGGCACAGAGGTCCAAGAAACCAAAATGTTTCTTGGAGCTAGGAATCCATCTAGGCTCCTAGTTGGCTGGGAGGATTCCGTTGTTTCACTCTGGGAAAGTGAGAAAATAATGCTTGGAAGCGCCCAGGACTACATTACAACCGATGAGCTTCGACAATCTAAGGAGGATGTATTTTTCGGTGGTATTTGGTTATTGATATTTTGTATATACTTTTGTTTTAAGTTCTAAATCATAGAGTTAAGATATTACTTATTTCATCATGTTATCTATATTTATCATTGAGCAAATGTAGAAGAAATGTGTAAATGAAAATCAATGAAATTATGTTAAAACGAAGCTGTTATTGTGTATGTATTCAAGGAATGATTAATTTCCTAACATCCTATATGGGTGTTACATATGGTATCAAAGCGAGGTTATGACACTCAAGGCCTATGGACCTTCCCAAGTAAAATTTAGCAACAACTATCAAGATCTAAAGCTATTCCATTCTTGGAATACTTTGGTTAGAATTGAAATAATCAACAAAACTTGGATAATATTTGTTCCTAAATTAGATTTACAAAACCCTCAACAACTTCAGCCACACAATCCAATTCCAGTTTCTCTAAAATTGATCCTGGATAATCATTCCATAAAAAAATTTGCACACTTAAGAAAGTATGAAGCTAATCTTTTCAACCTATGGTCAATCTCTCCACATTGGATGGAAAGATATCAAAATGGTCCTGATGAGAAAATCAACTGCAATTTAGACTCCTTGGATAAGGTTTCGTCAACGCTGTTCACCCGCAATAGGCTTTGACGTGCAGCGTATGTGCTCCAAAAGATACTACTGGGGTACAACCTCTCAATGAGTGACACTCTATCCAAAATCTTGAAATAAGAAGATCTAAAATGGGTGTATCTTTTGAGTTCATAAGTAACTTCAGCGCAGAGCAATTGGCTTACCAATAACTCGTAAACAATGGTTTTTCCAACCTCTTTGACCTCTTTCAACACATCACAGGGCTCCTTCTACTTGGTTGTTTCTTTTGAATGCAACTGATGAAACTGAAGCACTGCTACATCTAGATCACAAAGCATCCTTAACAATAGTAGTTAAGTCTAATTGTTCCACCTCCCACCGCCTGACCATATCTTCCGGATTTTCCAGTGGTAGAATTTTCTTGCTCCTTCCTTCATCTGAAAATATCCTGACAGAAAGTTCCTTGAAACTACTTGATGCCAAGTAGTTGGTTGCAGGAACCAACGAATCTAATGGTGACATAGCAAGTTGGTCTGACCCATTTGAGGCTAAAAAGTTGTGTTCAACCTGGTCTTAAACAACAGTTTCTTTCTCTAACATATGTTCTATCTCTGTTGATATTTCAATTCTATGTATGTCCTCATAAGAATCAGGTACCTTCCCACTCTTCTACAAATCCATCCGATTGTTAAAAAAAAAAAAAAAAAAGTTCATCTACATCTTCCCTCATTCCTTGGTTTCTCTCTTGCAATTTTTATTTATGCGATCTTGTAGATTTATGTAACCTCCAGGAAGCGGGCAGGCCATTTCAGAGAGATTTCTTGAAATGTCTAGCATGTGAGACATGGTATTAAAAATAAAAAGGCATGGATTCAATAAAAATTTTAGTTTGAGCACTATGAATTTGCATTAGGTGATTCCACCTTTTCCACTCCAATTTTCCATAGTGACGAACCATTTTTGTTGCAAAACATGCATCCAAAGCCACAAGACACGATGCATGTGAAAGCTCTTTATCACTACAAAATTTACTAATCATTTGTTCAAGAGCAGTAAAAGAACCCATAGGACACCTTCTTCAGCTGCATTTACAACAACAAGTCCTTCCAAAGCATGTTCAATATCATCAAATCATAAATAATACAAAGCCAATTGAAGACAATGTAAACTTGTCCTCTTTAGGCTCTATCCATTCTCTGAAGATAGGTGCTTAGCTTCTTTGAAACCCACCATAAACAAGAGCCGTGTCTAGTACTTCAATTTGCCATTGTTGACATTGTGCCCCCTTTCCATCTATAGAAGGTACACTTTCATACTGACTAAAAACATCGGTGGCATTACTGGAATTAAACCACCATCGTCCTTGAGATTTTGAGCACGTCATACTTGAAGAAAATGAAAGTGGAGGTAGGACAACATGAAGTGCCAATTTTGAAACCAAATAGAGACAACCTTGAGAACAAAAACCAATAAATTCTCGTACAAAATTTCTTTCCTTTTGTGTGTATCCACGCCATTTTGTGTGTATCCACGCCATGTGAACTTATGGTTGGAATCCAAACCTTTGTCCTCAAGAATGATGCCAGGTAGATGTAATGGAGTCTATACAACGTTTTACTCCTTCAGAGCGGAGATTAAATCAACTAGATGAACAAGCTTTATGCTTCCATATGGACTCAAAGAAATAATTGCCCCTAATTCATATCATCCTGTGGGAAGGAAAACCCTGCGTAAGGGTTGTACCCTTTTTACCTTGGATATCCCATCCTTTATGCTTGAACTGCTCACAAAACCACTGGAATTGGAAGACATTCGTGTAGCCCAAGACCTATTCCTTCTTCAATATTACCACCACCCAATAATTATTTTTCATCGGGAAAAGACTTGAACTAGTGATGGTGTGGAATGTCAATATCTGCTACCTCCCATCTTGATAATATGTTAAGATCTGAACAATTAAAACATTCTGAAAGTGATTTCATTGAGTTTACTATTAAATCTGCGTGGATAAATAAAATTTCAGATGCTTCCATTCCCAATTCTACAACATGTATGCATATTTTAGACAGATTCGTCCCTTTTGCATACTTTATTATGGCTTAAATAAAAATTATAATAATATGACCAGTTCTTGATCTCGCGTGAAGATGTCAAATTTTTTTAGGAATTTTTTTTAAAGTAGCTCATAAGCCCATCCAACTACAACATGTTGAGAAAGAAGAAACCAATAAACAATGCTAAATCTCACATTGATTATCCTTCCTGACTATGTACAACTTCTAAAATACTTCTAAAATATCGATTACTTGACGTGCACTCTCCTTCATGACTATGTACATCTTCTAGCAGTGTCTACCTACCTTCCATTGAATTTTGTCCTCCATCTCCTTTTTCTTTTACTCGGGACTTCGCACCTGTGATAAACGACACCGATTCATGTTATAGGTGTAATGTCAGTGATAGATCTCATTCCTTGATCTCTCTCTATTTTTTTTCAGTGTGCCACTCCCCAAGCTAGAAATGTCAAAAAGTAAAGCAATAATTTCTGTAATAATTTCGTCGGTTTTGGGTGTACCGGTCAATAGTCGGTTTGTTGACGACATTGATAGGAGAGAGATCTGTTAGAACATGACGTAGAGTTTCCCTCATGACAACATAAAAATTGGAGTCAACAAATTGGCGTGTGACGGAGGAAAAACGTGAAGCCGCCTTGCAGGCCGCGTGGCCGTCTGTCCAGCAATGTAGGCAGTTCTTTCTTGTTTAGCTTGTTGCATTCCTTAATCATAATTTTGTTTTTTTTCGAAAATCTCTCATTTATAAAAAAAAATTAATGTCGCAAGGAAACTCTTTATTAATCACAATTAAAAATTCATAGAAATCTAACCACAAACCATTTAACTTTATATATATATATATATATATATATATATATTAAAATTTCCAATAAAAATATAATAAAAAAAAAAAACTGACTTTTTATATTAATTACATATTTATTAATTACAGATTTGCTATATTAATTACAGATTTGAAGAACTCTATAAACAATTACCATATCTAATAACTTTTCAGTCACATTTACAAAGCTTGACAACATTCATCAAAACTCTGAAGGAGACATGCTGACCTTTATGATCAATTCTTTATTATTATGCCGAAATAAAGGAAAGTAAATTGTAAACAAATGGCCATGACAGTAGCCAACCTGAAGAAAACATTTTAAAGAAGTTTCCTCCGCACGCTAAACAATAATTTCAATTCACTGATTAAATCACTCGAAATGAAAACATGGAAAATATATGCTCCATAATTTATTACGCCAAGATTCCAACGAACGGTATATGTTCCATAATTTCTTACACCAAGATGTAACGAACTGTAATTAAAGGTGTAATTATTTTATTACGCCAAAATTCTAACGGTGTAATTATTTTATTAAGACACAATTAATTTCCTATCAGGAAATACAAGCGTCTCCACTCTCTCTATAAGTAGAATGAGATGTATAAAAGAAGAGAGTGAATAATATATAATAAAAAAGTAATGGATATAATAATAATGTATAAAAGTGTTAAAAAAATAATAATAAAGTTATTAGAGTGAAGGTATTAGGTTGAGTAAAGCCAAAAAATAAATAAATATGATTTAAATAATAATAAAAAAAAATAAGCGAAATGATAAAGTAATAATGTATAAAAGTGTTAAAAAAATAATAATAAAGTTATTAGAGTGAAGGTATTAGGTTGAGTAAAGCCAAAAAAAATAAATAAATATGATTTAAATAATAATAAAAAAAAATAAGCGAAATGATAAAGTAAGAGGTATATTAGTAAAGGTATAAAATGTGTAAATTAAGAATAATATTAAAGACAATTACATCATTGTTTATTGTATACCTTATTACTCGGATTAGAAATTAGATGTACAATATCAATAGTTGTATAAAATGTGTAAATTAAGAATAATATTAAAGACAATTCCATCATTGTTTATTGTATACCTTATTACTCAGATTAGAAATTAGATGTACAATATCAATAGTTGTTACATGTGGTATAACCATAATATTTGTTACATATTAGTATTTATTTATTGATTTCTTTATAATAGTTGTTATATTAGGTTTCATAATAATATATATTCATTTATTTATAACTGTTGTTTCATTAGGCCTAATAATAATATTTATTATTATCACTTGTGGTTACTAATATAAACATATATTTTATTATCATTTATGTTATTGTTTTATTTATTAATTTACTTATATATAATAATTGTTGTATTTTATTTTTTTCATTTTCATATTTTTTATTTTAGTTTATTGAGTCATAAAAATTTTGGTGAATACATATAAAGAGAGAATTTTATATATATAATTGACATTCAATCCAAGTCACTATAAAAGTGGTTTTCATGAGGAAATTTAACGCATTCAAAGCATTGCAAAATACATAACATTGTGAGCAAGACAATGATTATAAGCATAGTTTTATGTAACATGTAACCATTCCAAGCTAGAATGTGGAATCTAATTCTTAGAGTGTGGAATAGAGAAGTCAAAGTGTAGATTATAATTAAAGTCTAAATTGATATGTTTGAAGGTTAAGGGCGATAATATTGAAACAAATCTTGTACCTTAGAAAATAACTTGTTGAAGTGAGAAATATTGTGTGATGTATGACTTATGGGTCATCCTCCACTTTGTAAGTAAGTGGAAGGAATTTAGTAAAATTGATTTCAATTGAAAACATAGTCATAAGCATGGTTTGTATTAATCATAAGGGATAATCTAACCTTAGTAATGCTAAGAGAGAAGGGCGTGCCATTTTTTTACAAGTTAGCAAGAGGTTGGTTTCATGGAAAGGCATTACATGGAGGTCAATGAATTTTAAACTATGCATAATATTTATGATTATGAGCCACAACTAATGATGTGTTCTACTCTTAATTCTTCAAAATTATATGATGTGTGCATGAGAATATCTATGATTTTTTTTAGTGATATTTGCTCTCCTGAGTGGGAAATTCTTGACCCTAGAGAAAGTGTAGTGCCAAGTTTACCATAGTAGCAGTTATGAATTATGTTTAATCAATTATCTAGGTTAGTACATGGTGATATGGTAAACTATAAGTGGGCCTATGTTGTGAACCTAGAACTCAATATTAGAATGATAAATGAAATATTGTGACAAAATGTTTAATTATATCATAATGTCTGATGGGGTATATTGACGATTTTCTACAGATCAACGTGATGTTGAGTCAACTCTTGCTAGATTGTTGAATTACTTGATCATACCATAGTAGTGGAGTTCATGTATATATTGTGAAGGGTTGTTAACATTAGTATGATGAGTGGTAAGTGCATTTGTTAACGTTGAATGAATTAAAAAAAAAAAAAAAAGGAATGAAGGGGGTATCCCTTAGAAATAGGGAAACACTTTTGCCCATAAATTTATTTGGTAATAGGAATTGCAATGGAGTGTCATGGATTATTATGCATAAGTCCTAAGTAAGAGGGGTGAGTTGTATTAATGGGAGCATACATATGGAAATCCATTAATTGGTTTAGCAACTACTTGTTCATTAATAAAGGTTTTTCCCTATGAATAAAACTCTATTTGAAAATAAATAAGTAAATAAATAAATCTAGATGAGGAATGATGAACATATGCTTCCCATTGTTAAAAATGTCTTTTATGGTAGGGGAAAGAACTTGGAAGTGCTAGAAATGGACAAGAAAAGAGCTAGATACAAGATTTGGTAAATACTATGTAGGTATAGAGGATATAATTTTGAGACGTAAGAAGTACAATGGTGAGAAGAGAAGACCTCAAGAACAAATGACTAAAGATTTTGGAATGAACTCTTGTAGTAAATGTTTTTATTGATATAAAATATTCACTAACCCACACATCAACATGGTTCTCTTTATGTATAGGCATGTTTGTAATAATGAATTGTTGATAGAAAGCAAGATTTTCCTGGACCGTGATGAAGAGAATCCTATACTAGACAATTAACTTGTTTGAGATATAATCTATACAACTTAAGAAAATAGAGATATTCAAGACAATGGAAAAACAAACAGTGAAATGATGACATCACATGAAAATCATTTAGTGGTATATTAGTCAATGTTCCTAAGCATAGGAAATTTTAGGATGGCATATGTATTGTATCACTTAAGTTAGAGTGATAGTAAAGTCAATGATAATTGTCTATAATTTTTAAGATATTCTAGGTGGAATTATATGCTTGGCTTAAATTATAAACGAACTCAATATAAGATTCACTTAACTAAAGAACCAATAATGAGACAAGATTCTAATTGGCTATAACACTAGTAGACTATACTTTAATATACAACTTAGGAAAAATAAATCTATCAGAGAAGCATGGCCTTTCATTAATTTAATTACCAATGGTAATAAAATAGATTCAAGACATAGTAAGGTGCCTACTAAATAGGTGTAGTTGCAATCAATATATTAATAATCTTGACATGTTTTAATCAAGTCATTGTCCAATGAGACCAATTTAACACAAGGTTTTCTATCGAAAAAGATAAATAGAAGTTGTGTCATAAATTCTACTCATATTGTGAATGAACATAACTTCCGAACGAAGTTTCTTGAAGGGTGGGTGTATGTAACACCCCATATATTGGTCTTAGGCAATTATAACATTGATTTTTCTCATTATAGTAATTCATTGCTTAGTAACTATTTGGACTCTGTGAAACTGATATAGACATGTGAAAGGTGTACGTCTAGACTTATTTGTGAGTTGCACAATATTATATTTTGTTGTTATATGTTTGTGATGATGATGATTATGTGATTTGGTTAAACATGTAAATTTAAATGTGGAATTTTGGTACATGGATACCAGTTTAAGTTATGTTGTGAATGCGTAAGATATGAAAGGCATGATAAAAATAAACATACATTTTTTAATTGAACGTCAATACAAATATGGATTCTTCTATGAAATTATGATGTATATACATGGATATGAGTATTGGTGAACTAGGTTGTAGATTGACAAGTTATGTAATGATGAAATGACTGTAGTGTTGACGTAGTTTGGATGTCATAGACATCCAAAAGATAGTGTATGTTATAATTTGTACTTATGATTTAATTTATGGGTTCAAATATTGCTATAATTTGTGGTAAGTGTGGTTTTGACAGGACACACAACTTTCTCGGAGTGGTTGTTTGATGACGTGACTCTAAGAACAATAGTTGCACAATAGGGCTTCATGTAGGGTGTTGACCCTAGTTCTATGAGGAGGGGTGGAGGTATTTCCCACCGTTTATCCTCCAAAACCTAGAGTCGTGGGAGGGCTGTGTGAAGTCACACTCCCCTAGACATGTGATGATGACTGCAAGTTGCCTGTTGGGGAAGCTGGTCGAGATGTATGACACTTCCTCTTATGGGTTCTATCTAGAGTTAGGTCAATATAGTTGACGCTCCACATTAGTCCAACGGAGGAAAGGATAGGATGGAAGATGGAAGTAGGTTAGGAAGGAAGGATGCTTCAATGTTAGTTGAGAATACTGATTGGGGCTTATAGATGCCACTATTGTTTACTCTCTTGGTTCCTACCATGTTTAAAACCCTCTTTGATTTCCTATTGATATTTTAAGTGTGACAATGAGTTATTGATGAATTGGTGTAATTTAGTTCGTTAAGATTATTAAATGATGCATTACTTGATCTGTTGTCCTACATGTCTTGGTGATCATATAGGAACTATACACTAGAGGCAATGATTGTTTATCATTAGTACATACATGAAATATGTGTTTGCTAGCTACGCACACATACCCTACCCATGTACACTAGTATAAGTAATTAATGTATTAATTATTAAAATAAATTATTAACTATTTAATTGAATGTTTATTGAATATGTAAATTATATTGCATACAAAATATCTAGAAACATTAAATACCTTCTCGACTTTGATAGACAGTGGGTATGATGAATTAAATGAGCATGGTGGGGTGTTATGTACATTTTGGGGGAAATTATCAAATGACATTTATTAGCTAGCATGAGAAGAAAGACTTTTCATTTTATTTATTGTTGTTTAATGCAAGTCATTTGTATTTAGTTTTATTTTTATATTTTCCCAAAATATCTAGATAAGGGAGGTTGATGGATAATAATGAGGGTGGTTGAGGATAATTGGGGAAGTGTGTATGAAAACTTGATAAATAGGGAGAAGAAGAGAGAGGAAAGGGAGGATGGAGAGGTTTGAGCATGATGAGAGGTTGTGAAATTCTTGGAAGATATAATTCTTGTGAGAGTTTTCTTTAAGCATTTGTGCTTTGCTATTCTTGGAGTCACGGGCACGGAGGGCTAAGAAACTGAAAGGTTTCTTGGAGCTAGGAAGCCGGCTAGGCTCCTAGTTGGCAGGGAGGATTCCATTGTTTCACTCTGGGAAAGTGGGAAAAGAATGCTTGGAAGCACCTAGGACTACATTACAACTGATGAGCTTCGACAAGCTAAGGAGGAGGCATTTTTTGGTGGTATTTGGTTATTGATATTTTGTATATACTTTTGTTTTAAGTTCTAAATCATAGAGTTAACATATTACTTATTTTATCATGTTATCTAGATTTATCATTGAGCAAATGTAAAAGAAATGTGTAAATGAAAATCAATGAAATTATGCTCAAACGAAGTTGTTATTGTGTATGTATTCAAGGGATGATTAATTTCCTAACATCCTAGATGGGTGTTACAAGAAAGGACATCTGAAGAAAGCCTGCAGAGCTCCAAAGAAATAAAGAGATGGACATCAGGAGAAAAATCAGGAAGCAAATGTAGCAGGTGATGTGTTACAAGATGCTTTGATTCCTTTTGTAGATAATATTTATGATTCTTGGATATTAGATTCAGGGGCTTCATTTCATGCCACACCCCATAGGAAACATTTTCTAGAT
>CBVK0101320367.1:0-13594 GCA_900067695.1 Picea abies
TGAGCGTGGGAGATTCCTGGGAGAGCTTCTTCCTAGTGAATGTGTATGTGATATCTTCCCTGTAACCTCAGCCTAGCCTAGGATTTCTTTCCTTGGGGTGGAGCTCGGTCCCAGCTCGGGGGTGACCTACTATTGAGCTGATGAACAGTATGGTCTATGGCTGGGAGGTTCGTGGAAGGCCTGCACTTGGTTGGTGATTTCTCCAGTTGATAAAAGAGAAGTATTCTGAGTTATGTTTAACACATTTGGCATGACTGTGTTGTTCATGTATCATGTTTTCCGCTGTATAAAAGAGTTACCGTTGAATTCTATGGAATGTTTAATTATAGCAGTAACCAGATATGTCTCACTCTGTATTATTAAATGTGTTTAATTCTATTTAAATGCATGTGCTTAAAATTCCTGTACCAATTATGTAAACTTCCATGTACAGAATGGTAAAACTGAGGGGTTGGGAAACCTGGGTAGTGAAAGGGTACACTACATTGTGGGAAACCCATTTTGTATCTCTCTATTGTAATCCTTGGCTTCATCTTTTTTACTTAATACAAATTTACCGACGTGTGTTAAAAAAAAAAGAAAACAAAACAACTTATATATAATTTTAACTACTAAAATTAAAACCTACTCTTTTTCTTTCCTTGAAAAAAAAAGTTTCTAGAAAGAATCCAAAATACAATCTTCATTTTGTACATCATGCACAGATAACTAATATACTATTTGTATTGATCGTCAGAATTTTCCTACCAAAGTGGATCTCCAAAAAAAAAAGACTATTTTCATGTGGTGAGAACTATACATTTGATAGTAGCATAATACCTCCAAGAATTAAACTGATCAAAAGATTGTTCTTGATTAACATGTAATAACAAAATAAATCCCTCCCATAGACTCATCAATACTCATAAAGATGAAAAATTCATAGAGGACACTAAAGTCCCTTCCCGATATTCTTCTTCATTAATGTAATCCTAGATCTGAGTAATCTCCTCCTTAGAAAGTGAGTCCACCATTGTATTATTCTCCTGGTATATAAGATCAAAAGTGATTACTTGGAAGTGGCTAGCTAACTCCTTTAGATGCAGATCCAGTGGAAGTAAGCCTAAGTTGTGAATTTGAATTTGATCTTTCATCCACTTAATGGTAAGTGTCAAATCCCCAAATACTTGAAGAGTCTTGATACCCTTCTTCATTGTAGCCTTCAAAAAGTATAAAAAAACTTTGAACTCCTCTACATTGTTTATCCTTGAACCAAGGTTTACTTTAGCTAAGATATAATGTGAATTTGAGAGAAAGAGTACTAATCCTAGGCTACAAATTTGACCTGGTCCTTGGAACGCCCTATCAAAAAATCTCCATGGTATTGAATTATCAATCACCAAATCACCCACCACTCTTTGAGTGGCCAACTTTTTTTATATTTGAAGAGAAGAGAGTAGAGACACAACTTGTACAATAATTTGGAAAGGGGGATTTGTTTCATTCTCGAAGATGAAAGTATTCCTTGAGAACTAGATTCCCCATATGACTAAAAATGGAACAACTCTATATTTCTTGAGATCTCTCTTGGTAAACCATTCTCTCAAATTATCACTCAAGGGGCCTTTTGACCATAAAATTGATAACTCCATATGTCCCTCCATTTATTTCTATAACTATAGGGTGTTAGAGAAACTAATAAATAGATGAGAGTTAGCCTCTTCATTAGATTTGGATAGACAACACTAGCTCGACCATATTTTCATCAGTTTTTGTAAATTATCCTAGGTAAACACTCTGTTCATCAAAACTAACCACATAAACAATGTACGTTTAGTAGGGACTCTCACCTTCCATAAATTTGTCTACCACCCACCAAGTTTCCTTTGCTAAGGGAGAGGCTTGTAGAGGCAAATATCCAAGTTTCTATGGGTAGAAACCCCCAACCCTATTAATGGACCAAGATAGCTCATCAAAAGTATCCTTCATTATTATACGAGATTTCCTGAGCTCAGCCAAGAAGGCCTCCCAACATTGTACCAGGTTAACAACTAAGCCTAAATCCTGGGTCGAGAGCCATCCATGTGACCATAGCAAGGTATCCCAGGGTCTATCTACCCTGTTCAATGTGCATCTTCCCTATGCCTACAGGAATGCAATAAGAACCTCATGAAGGAAATATTATATCCAAAACCCATTATAGCATTGGACCCAATTTATACCTAAGTTCTATTTCCAACTCTTCGGGGCAAGTAATTCTCAATAAATGGAAATGCAAAGGATAATGCTTTCCATTTATTGGAAACATTGGAAATATTCTTTCTTTCTGATCTTATCCAATCAACTAAGGAATTTGGAGAAATATATTTCTGAACTATGATTTTCTTCCAAAGAATATCTTTAGTAATTAGATGCCATAAGGATTTAGCAACCAAAGATTGATAAAAAAGGTGTATATCATTAATACCTCAACCCCCTAATTTTTTAGGTGTGACAATCAATTTCCAACTCGCTAAATGTGAGCCCTTATAATCATTGCATCCTTTCCAAAGATAATCGAAACAACATTTTTTGACCTTCTCAAGAATACCTTTAAGAATATGTGCTAATGTATTCCAAGATAGAGGAATGGATTCCATGAAATAATTAAACAACACCAGCCTTCCTCCTCATGAAATTTACCTATTACACCAAAAATTTATTCTTTGTTCAACTCTAGAGAATAGACATCTCTAGTCTTCCTTTCCATAATGATTGGGTTTTAGATTAAACCCAATATATCTAAGTCCTCCATCAAATTCAAGATGTTGGAAAGGGAATATTCCTTCAATATTGGTAGATAGGGTATCATCCATCCCATGTGTATATAAAGCATATTTTCTGGAGAAGTACACCCATCTTTCACAAGTATGTCATCTTATGGAGAAGTGCACCTATTTGGAAGAGGTGATTCCTCATTATTATGGATCACAAAGCTAATCGAAAATATAAAAAGAGGCTAAGCCACCCAAAATCTAAAAGTCACACCTCCATTTTAAATTAAATGCTAAAGATAATTACTTCTTTGAATCTTTACTTTTAAATGAAGCATTAAAGAAGTTGATTTAATTCTTCACATGTACCAATAAAATTAAAAATGGTTTAAATGTTTTAAATCTTCTATCTATTTGTAAACCATCATAGTCATCAGAACCCAAACAAGTTTTCTATGTCAGTGATTATTATTAAGGGGCTTAAAATCACTTTTGATTTTACCAACTTACTACATCCTGTTTAGAAAATTAGCTTCCATAATTATTACACACTACTAAGAGTTAAAATACAATGCTTATTTTGACATTTGTTTCAACATGTAAGCTTTATGTTATTTTGGGCATCGAAATTCATTCTATTTCTATTTTTTTCTCTAACTTTTTTATGATGTTTAGTCAATCATCATATTATTGTGTCTAAAATTTCTTTTTTGAAATTACCAAGCATTTCCACATTTTTTTTAGTTTGTTTAAAGTTGATATATTGACACTAAAACATTGATATATAGACCTTAAAATGCCAAAATTTAATATGTGAAATTAAAATAAAAAATACACCACAAATATTTCGTCAAAATATATATATTTCCGATGGTATATCATACACTTAAAAAAGATCTTGTATACATGAAAGTTATGGCCATAAGAAGTGAGCATTCAAATTTTATTAATGAGGAATATGTAAATTGTGTTCTATTCCTAATTAAAGGATTGAATAAATTTACGTAACATAATATTAAAGTATATATAAACCAAATGACAAATTTAAATCCACTTTACACACTTATCAACATCCCCTCTCTAGTTTCACAAATAAATATTTTACTTTATTTCTCAACAAAACCCCTCTCCTTTCTCTAAACTCTATCATTCTTTCATTCTCTTTTTGCATTTTTTCCTCTCCTATCCAACCTAGGGTTTTGTCTCAAAGAAGGGTAGGGTTTTATTTTCTCTCAAAGAAGAATAGGATTGCTTGTGAATGATAGCTTCTCAATTCATGTATATATTCTCCTATAATTATTTTCTTAATCTTATTATAGATTTTTTTTGTTGAATATAATTTTCATTATTTAAAGAGGTTTGTGTTTTACATTTGGCGTATTTTCATTGTAATTAAATTATGGCCTCTTCTTCTGATCATGACTTCTATTGGTAACCATCTTTTCTTTTATTTATCTTTTATACATTTGTATTTTTAGTTTTTTGGTAGTGGGGAAGGTAGATTTTCTATTTAAATGGGTGAGTTTATTCATGTCAGTCTCCATTTTGTTGTGAATGGTTTAAGCTCTCTTTTTGGGGACCCCCTATGCAATGGGTGAGAAAAGTAATTTTTTCTTCCCTAAAGTCTCCTCTCCTCCCCAGTAATTTTTTCTTCCCTAAAGTCTCCCCCACCTCCTCGAAAACGAAAAAATAATTAAAACTCTGAGAAATACATTGCAAGAGAAACCCATAAAAATACATTGCAAAAAAACCCTTGGATAAAGAGGGTCAAAATCCCCATCCTATAACCTTTTTGCATGTATAGAATAAAAATTTAAGCTTTAAATGAATATTTATTTTTTATTTGAGTTTGTCTTCATTTGTTAATTCTAGATTTTTATTTCATGTATTCTTATAATTTTTTGTTAGTTTTTCACTTTCATACAAAGTGTTTGTAAAAAATCATGTACAAAAGGCATGAAATTTGCATGAAAGTGTTTGTAGAAATTCCTAAGCCAAGAAAAAGAAAATGTAGTTTGTATGTAAAGTGTTTGTAAAAAATTCTCAACAAAAGTATGGATTTGTAGCTTAATATAAGTTTCAACTTATTACTTAACATATGCTAATTATTGATGAATATTACATTGTTAAATTCAAAAGATGAATTATCTATCTTAAAAGTATGATAAATAGTGCAAATATATTTTGTAAACATTTTCTATTCAATATTAACATGTCTTGTCTTATTGTTAAGGTAGTCACATTTAAAGTGTGGTAGCTTTTATGGGTCATAATTTCACATATGAACTCAATTTTAGATACATGATACTTAGTTAGAAAGCCCTTTATGAATCCTATGTGGTGACATATTTTTTAAAATTTTTATAGAGAAAATAAAATGTTGGTATATTAATGTTTCAAATGTTAAAATTTTGAATTCAATCTTTGATCTAAAATAGGAATTGTTTTTTTATTACATTTTATAGAAAAATATCAATTAATATATCTATATATTAATGTTAAGGATGCCCAAATTTGATTTTAAATGGATATTTCTAATATAACAATATTTTCCTAAAAAAAAATCAATTTTTTTTTTCTTCATGTCAATCTAATTAATTTAACTTATAATTTAATCCACATATAATATAATACTGACCCAAATTTCACACTACTTAAAAATTACATAAACTATCAAAATTGAAAAAAAAAATCATAATCATCTTTATTACATTATTCAAACTCTACATTTATTAAACTTAGACTTTTAAAGTAAATTTAATAAAAATTTAATAAATGAAAAACACTCTATTAATTAATAATTATAACATATTTTTTAAAAAAATAAAAAATTAATAACTTAAAGTCACTCTACACATTCATATTATTTGAGAAAAGAATTTTAACCAAGATGGTTACATGCATAAACAATCATGTGGTGCAATATTTTCCTACTAAGCCATGTGTAACTTTATTAACATTTTTGGAGAGGTCCATTTCTTTTTTATAAAAGATATGGTTATAAAAAATTTCACACCTTTTCATCATCATGGTTATCATTAAATTATTTTTATAATATAATGATTAATGAAACTGTTTTTTTTTTCTATTTATTCAAATACATTAAAAATAAATTAAATAATTTTGTAATTTTTTCTATTATTTAAATTTAAATTTATTACTAAGTAAATTTTAATATTTTATTATATTATTGTTTTTAAAATCTTTATGTACAAATTAAAGTTAATTAAAATTATTTGATGAAGTATATAAGTGTTTTCGAAATAAATGCCCACTTATATTATTGTTTTTAAAATCTTTATATACAAGTTAAAGTTAATTAAAATTATTTGATGGAGTGTATAAGTATTTTCTAAATAAATATCCACTTTATATATGAAATTTTTGTGAAAACTTATTAAATTTCTAAAATCATCTTTTTTTTTTAAGTAACTCCTATACTTTACTTAAGTTTGTCTATGATAATACTTCATCTTTGATTTTATCTAAAATAAATGATTGAATATTATGAAATCATTCTCTTTGGAGATATGTTAAAACGGTGAAATCATTTCTTCCACTAAAAAACCCTTCATCTCTACCATAAAAAATCCCTTACATAAATGTGCAACTCATAAGCTAATTGTGTGGAACAAATCACACATCATTTTTTTAATTTCAAGTTATATACATATGGTGTTTTATAATGTATGAAATTTAGATTTTCATTATCAAATTTTTATTCACCCAAAATGATATTTGTTATATAATTAAATAAATTCATAACACGTCACTTTCATTAACCAAATCAAATAGTTACATATTAATAACATTCTAATTTTAAAAACCCAATTTTTTCTACACAGTGTCTCTCACATTAATAAAAATATAATTGTAATGTTGTTCAATATGTAGAACTAACACAACCACAAATTATGTGGTTAATGAAGATCTATATACAATAACAATAAAAGGAAGTCAAATATGCTATAGATTTTTCATTAAATAGGAAGTGTTCATAATTGATACAAACCCTAACCCTAAAATAACATTAACACATAACACTAATCTTAAAATGGTTATCCTTTCTTCTAAGGTCATCTCTCATATATCATCAAATAGAATGTGTTCATACTTTGATACAAACCATAACCCTAGAATAACATTAACACTAACCCTAAAATGATTGTCTTTCCTTCTACTTTCATCTCCCATATATCATCAACCATAACCATATAATTTGTGCTTGTGCTAGTTCATAACCATATAATTTGTGCTTGTGCTAGTTTACTCAAGCTATAGTTGTAGTGAAAGAAACGCTTAGACTCCACCCACCAGGGTAGTGAAAAAAAAGCTTAGACTCCACCCACCAGGGCTGTTTGGGAATCCTCACGCTTTTGTGAAGGACTGCACTGTATTGGGTTATCAAATCCCCAGAGGAACTCTACTTCTGGTGAACCTTTGGGAGATTGGAAGGAACAACAAGTCATGGGGGAGGATGCAGAAAGTTTCAAGCTGGCGAGATTTATGGAATCTGGCTCCATAGATATAAGAATTAAAAGCTTTGAGTGGATTGTGTTTGGAGCAGGCAGGGCTTTGAGTGGATTGTGTTTGGAGCAGGCAGGAAAGGATTGTGTTCGGAGCAGGCAGGAAAGGATGCCCAAGACAGCAATTAAAGGATGCCTGAGACAACAATTGGAAACTCTTGTTGTGGAGTTTGCTGTGGCCCAGCTCGTACACTCTTTCAATTGGAAGTTGCCCCATGACATGGATGTGAAGGAGTTAGACATAACTGAAAAATATAAAATTACAATGCCCAGATACCATGAATTTTTTGTGGTTTTAATTGCTCGATTTTTACCTAGTAATGTAATTCTACAAGTATTATATTTGTATTGATTATTGTCTATCTTTTATTGTGCGGGATTACAATAATAATAATAATAATAATAATAATAATAATTTATTTTTAAGGTCATGGCTAAGCCAACACATCAAATTGGTGTATGAAACCTCCTTGTTTATAGGACAAGAGACCCCCTCCACTCAACGATTTAACTGGTAAAAAACTGGTAAAAATTGAACCCAGCATTATCTTTAAATCTCCACTCACATAACATTAATTTTAAAATCACACACAACTGATAAAAACTTAAGTAAAATTTGGAACTGACGGCGCTTCATGAACAATCAACACCTCGGACCCTCAGAAAAAAAATATTAATCCTCAGAAAAAAAATACTATATGTAAAAAATAATGAACTACAAAAACAAATACAAATAGTAAATAATGAGCACTCACAAACAAATAGTAAATAATTGCAGTAACAAAAAATAATGAGTTGCACAAACAAATAGTAAATAATGGGCAGTCACAAACAAATAGTAAATAATTGCAGTCACAAAAAATAATGGGCATCCAGAAACGCGATGAAAATGTACAGTCACTTGGTACTGGATTTTATATTTACATGATTTTATATTTTCTATCTATATTAATCATTAAACATGGCAATCAATGGGTAGGATAGAGCAAGCTTAAAATTGTCACTTTAATTTAATTTTATATAAATGTGTTTTATTATAACTATTATTTTTAATTAAAATGGTTAGAAATTCATTTTTATTTACTTTTTATGTCTATAGAAATTCATTTTTATTTACTTTTTATGCTTATAAAGGGGATTGACTCAGTACCCTTGTTGTGGTTCTCTTAGCCAACCCTACGGTGACAGAAACTCTCTTAATGGTCACCCCAATCTCTCCCACTCAGTGCCCTTGTGGTTATCTTAGCCAACCCTACGGGGACAGAGGATCTCATAATGGTCACCCCAATCTCCCCCACTGAGATTTTTTATATTACCAGGAGAACCCATTACGAATGTCATGATACTTATCCAAATAAGTTTAAGGGCTTCAAATCATTCCAATTTAACAAACCTACCACATTGTTGAGACAAAGAGTTTTTATAATTAGTGCCCAAATTCTTGATTACTTAACAAACTAAGATTTAAGATTTATATTTTTCACACAAACCATTAAAATTTATAAGGAATTTACACTTAAACCAATACTATATCATTTAGGTTAATATTGATGATTTTATGAATAATTAAAAGTTAATTTAATATCATTCATCATGTGGATTAATATTGATGATTTTAAAAATAGTTAAAAGTTAGTTTAATATCATTGGATGGTAATTCTGGATATACATATTGGGGAATTCAATTATCCAAAATTTTGAGAGGGGAATTGAACTATCCAAAATTTTGGGGAGGGGGAGGGGTTTTAAGTGATCAAAGTTTCAAAGTGTAAATTTGAGTTGAATGGTGCAACTCTAACAAAGGAGTAGAGGAACATCTAATGATAATCCTAAATATTTAATGCTTCCTTGAAAATGATTACCATCATTTTGGGCTTTTGATTATCGGAGTTTTTAGTGAAAGGAAATTGAATTTAAAGTTGGTATTTGCACTTTGTTCTAAATGTCATTAGTTTTGCAACGAAGACATTTGCATATATTTTGGAATTATTTATGTGATAACCTATTATATACATGGGAGACATCTAAGACATTGTGTAGAAAGTATTTTATCTTATCCTCTTTTTCTTTTGGCGGGATGGTAATTGTGGGCCTAACTTGGTGGGGACTTTCCCTCTGTACTTCCCCACATTTTGTGGATGGTAAATAGGGTAACTAAATTGTAAAAGGGGTAAAGAGTGGATATCAACAATAGTTGGCCACAGAATTGACCAACCACAACACTCATCCGCTCGAACTTACCCACTAGGCTATCTTATCCTCTTGAAGCCATATGGGTCTTCAATAATTTATAGTTCTTTCTCCTATTCAAATCATAGGTTGGAAGTACTAGGTATTGCTAGAAACCTACATAGCTTGAAAATGCTAGTATTGGATTATTGATGCCTTTTCTAATTGGAATCAAGAAGAGGTTGGAAGTCAAATATGATGAGCCTTGAATTAACAATGTGAGTCACAAAGGAGTAGGGCGATACATCTCTAGTTCTTTTACATTATAGAAATTCTCAATGGACGATGAATATCCCTAAACAAGCAATGTAAATGAGCACATTTTTCATAAAGGGATGTAGAGATGAAATGCTTTTTTCATTCTTAAGAAGCATGTAATTTGATGATCTTGACTTAAAACTCAAGTAGTAGCATATGATAAACAACATTTTATAAAGTAGATGTTATATACATATGTCAAATATTGAGAACAACATATTAGGAGTAAAAATAATAAAGGGTATAAAATATGGATTGGAAAAAATGATACTTACAATATTTGATGAAAATAGGGGGCCATTTTATTTGGGGAGATGTATTTGGATGGGGTATTAATAGTAAAACAATATTATGGGTATTCATTAATATCCCACCAATTCATGTGCTATGCCATAGGCTTACTAAGTCTTATTAAGGAATGACCACAAGGAACATTGAATTACAATTTAAGATGAAACCATCTTTTGACCCTAAAATAAGACCCAAAACTCTCTCTCATTAGCTAAGAGTTTGTCTTCCTTCGACATAAGGAAACATGTTAACATCCCAAGACTTAGAGACCTTAGAGAAATTCTACCTTCTTACAAAGTACAAATGTGTTATTTCAAGTGCTTTGGTTTTCTTAAATAATGGTGACCAATAAACCTGCATTCACAAAAAAGTAGTCAATAATAACTTTTCTCAATGTTGATTGACCACTTGAATTATGAAAATTGTTGCCACTTTCATAAAAAGAAAAACCATTTTTTTTACACATTCACATTATAATGTGTAATGTTGTTCTTATTAAAAAAAAATATGCAAAAATTAAAGACAAAAACTAAGTATAAATTACACACTTAGTGCTCTCATCATTTACAAATACACTTTGCAGATTGTATTCATTCAATTAACATAGAACAAAGTTAACTGTTGACTTCACTTGACTTGTTAACTGTTGACTTCACTTGACTTTGCTCCATTCAATAGACATGGAACAAAGTTAATTGTTGATTTCAATTGACTTTGCTCCATTCAATAAACATGGAACAAAGTTAATTGTTGATTTCAATTGACTTTGCTCCATGCTCATTGAATGGACAGAAGCTGCAATTTAGATAAGGATTTGCCACTCTTAATTAAAGTAATGGAAATTATGCTTAGTAGTAATGGAAATTATGCTTAGTGCCAGACTTTTATCTGGAAGAAGTGATTCGTTTTGATAGGAATCGATAAGGATTTTCGAATGTTGTGATAATTGTCCTGCAAATTATGCTTAGTGCGAGACTTTGATTCATTTTGATAAGACTCATGAATATTCATTTTGATAAGAATCATGATTGGTATAGTACAATGTATTATTTTTATTTGGAAAAATAGCTGGTCCGATTTAGAATTATTCTTGGCTAGATTTTTGAAAAACAAAAGGGAAAAGTATAAAAAAATAAATGGAAAGTAAATTTGGTGGAACAGTGTATTATGTAATAATTATGAATATTAAATTATATATGAAGAATTATATATAATTTAAATTATTAATATTAAAATTTGGAAGATTTTAGTATTAATATTTAAATTATTAAATTATGGTTTGAAGAATAATGTTAACAAAACATTAAATATCATGTATATTCATTTATATGATTGTTTTTAGTTTAAATTTAGTAGAAATATTAGATCTATATATGAGTGATTATTTTTATATAATTTTAGTGTTCCTAAAAAAATTTAACATACATCTATTTTTATATTCAAAAATGAATTTTAAACATCAAAAATAATAATTTTCTCAAAATTGATATTGCCCTGCATTTTAATAAAAAAAACCATTTCCTAAAACAATTAAACAGCACCTCATTGATTTCGGCCTGTACATTTGCCATGGATGATGTTGTCATTCTGTTCTGGCCTTCGTTTTAATTAAGAATTTAGAAATTACAAAGATAGGAAAACGTTCATTTTTATGTGCGTGTCCAAAGTTGCGTTCGTTTTAATTTAGAATTTACAAATTACAATGACATGAATTTCGTGCAAATTAATATTTCTACTGCAATTATACAATCTAAATTTGAAATCAGAAAATATCCACATAAAAAACGTTAAAACGTTAAAAGAGAAAATATGTTTTTATAAAATAGCAAAGAAGAAACTCAGAGGCAATCCAATATGAAGGATGAGTCGGGCAGTGAGAGGAACTGTTATGTTGATGACTGTGATAATGGCAACCACAACTCCTGTAACTGCGACAACTATTAGTTAGTTATTCAAGGAAGCCATACTATTCCTCCGGTATTCATCGGGAAGATGGTTTGTACCATCATCATCTCAGCTACAACCAGAGGATGGGTGGAAGTACTCCTCAAACCGATGATTTTGTTTTCAATGAAATTGAACGCAAGCTGGAGGTAGCTGAATTGAAATAATCAATTGACGCTCACGACATAGAAGGGACAGGATGTGCGAGCTTTCTCGTTCTTTTGCTGCTGGAATTCAGGATCTGGATCAATTGGGAAAACTTGTAAGGCACCCTTCCACCGTGATTATTAGAATGAGCAAAAGAAGAACCAACTGAAATTAGAAATATCATTTTAATTTGATACCAAGATCCTTCACATTCAAACGATCAAACCAAGAAAAAATCCAGTTAGTCGCTACTATTTTTATCCCAGCCAAAACCTGCTGACTATTCTAAGGTAATCATCCAAAACCTGCTGACTAATCTAACCTGATCATCTAAATAGTCATAAGGATTGTTTATACCTTCGAGATGGCGAAATAATACCTTCGAGATGTGTTATGACAACGAGTCTTGTAGCGCGTTTCTGCACCGAATACATTCCCTTCCATTCCCTTCCATCGTAGATTTCAATTCAGCAACCTCTGGCTCGCGTTCAACTTCATTCAAAACAAGATCATCGGGTTGAAAAGTATTTCCATCCATCTTGCGGTCGTAACAGAGATGATAATGGTATGAACCATCTTCGCCATAAATATCGAAGTAATAGTATGGCCTCTTGAGTAACTAATAGTTGCGGCAATTACAGTATCCACCACTATTGTGATCACAAATCACACGAGCTGCATCGACTTAACAGTTTTATCCATTTCTCTCACTGCCCAACTGAGCGTCCTTAATGGATTCCCTGTGAGTTCCCTTCTTTTCTATGCATATAAATACATACAGCCCTCAAAGAAATTGCAGAGTCTAAAATGGCGGTATTGACTAGGGCAGAGACTTGGAAAGCCGAAATTCTATTTGGAATTTGGTTCGGCATTGACTAGGGCAGAGACGTGGAAAGCCGAAATTCCATTTGGAATTTGGTTCGTAACAATTCCGTCCGTTATTGGGTGGATTATTGTTTCATGCATTATTGTTCCAAAAGCCGAAATTCTATTTGGAATTTCGTTCGGCACAATTCCGTCTGTTCTTGGCGTATCCACCTTTGGCACATGCTTCAAATTATTGCTTCACATCCAACTCCGGATTTTTCATATTACTTTATTTCATTCGACGAGGAGTTGTCATCACGCGATGGGATTGGGCGAGGCACCATGAGGAAGCAAATTAATTTGCCAAAGTCACTGGATTCTTATGAAATTCTGAACAATTTTTAATGATCTTGTTAGATTTAAAACTGGGGAACAATCCAATTTCATCGTCATATATGAATTTGGATAATAATTATGATACCCTTATCCCTATACCCTTAAAAGCATAATGCTCTTAAAGCGCATAACACTCTTAAAGCATGGAAATGAAACATCAAAGTGAATTGGAGTGATTAGGTTGTTCAAAGACTTTTGGATTTTGGAAATGAAACATCAAAGTGAATTGGAGTGATTAGGTTGTTCAAAGACTTTTGGATTTTG
>CBVK0101320370.1:0-11210 GCA_900067695.1 Picea abies
GTACACCACATCAGTGCCAAAAGGTTAGAAAACCGATCTGGTATTTTTCTCCCAGATCTTAATAACCCAACAGAAGAAATGACACTCAAATCGGATGACCAGAGCTCCCGGAAATGGCCCACAAAGGTGCGCTCCTCAACAACTTCCCTGCATAAAAATGGCTTTGGCTTGGAAACTATTTAGCATAAACCTGCTCTCCATATCCTCTCATGGACTCAAGAAGGCTTGGTTTATATAGATCTGGAGTGGGTTATCATCTCTCAACTTTATCTCAAGATATAGCCTCAAAAAGGGCCCAATATCCCCCCAAAAGGGAAAAAAATCTCCAATATTAGCTGAATAAATCATAAACAATCCATTGTTATAAGGTTAAAGCCCACTTTATAAAAAACATATCAAAATTATCCCAAATCCAATGGACGTGAGCACTATGATAGGGTCACATGCACAAAAGTGGCCAAGCGCCATCCCCTAGCTCAAAATATCTGGTCACATGGCACAATAGTATAAGACTGTGCCCTTGGGGTGCACCTAACCCATGGTTCCAACCCCCGATACATATGGTGGTAGGTGCATAATCCACGCCCCTTTTGGTGACTCGTATAGTGGAGCGCGCCCATAGTAAGAGCTGGGGTGCTATAGTGTGGACAAATACGTGGGTTGGGGCTTAGCCCCAACCCCTCCCTTTTTGCCTCTGTTTCACATTAAACATTTTTATATTAAATGGTGGGTGGTAGTATCAAGCACCAAGACATGGTGCATTAGTAATGGACTTTTCCCAGGGCATAGCCTCCCATCAGAGGTCCCAGGTTCGAATCCTACGAACTCCAACAATTTTTCATATGAACACTTCGACCAACACCTGGGTGCCACGTGGCACCTCCTAATTCATTGAAAATTGATGCCACATGTCAAAATGAGACTGGTCCAAGTCTACTTCCCAGTCAACAACTGTACCTTCCCAATCAACACCGTACCCTGCCACGTGTCACTGTACCCAGCCACATGTCACCGTACGGTAGGGCCACGTGGCTTATGTACAACCATGCCACACGTCACCCTTCCAATGGTGACATGTGTCACATCCTGGATGGTCCACGTCATATGTACGAAACCTGCCAAATTTTTTTTCCATGTCAGCTGTACGGACTATACGGACTATATAGTTAGCAATTGTTTTTTGCCTGTTTGGCAAAATGAACAGAATGTCATATCAGGAGCATACGATGTCTGTTTGAGCCCATTCAAGTTGTGTTGGGTTCATATTGACGAGGCCTACGCACATGTCCAGTTTGATTCCATTATGAGAACATTGAATTTTAGGCCTTTTTTAGCCCTATCAGGCTCTTGGATCCGATTCTGGATCACACCTCTTTCTTGTGGATTCATAGACCTATCTCAGAGGTGATTTTCTACTGATATTTAGAGCAACAAATATATCGTTGGGTGGAACAACCATCCCATGCAGCCGATAAATGTTTATCTATGTTACATTGTTTATATTTCTAGGTATCATGTACATGGTTTCATTCATAATGTTGTCAATGCATATAAATCCTCAATACATTGAATTTAATTTTGGGATTATTGTTGTGTTCTTACTCTGAGTTTTGAGCATTTGTATGCTATTGTTCGAATGCTATTTTGTTGCAAGTCATGTTTTAAAAGTGTTGTTAGATGTGTGAATGTTGGTATGTTTCATATAAATAAGTTTGTTGTTGTGTGCATTTAGATGAGATTGCATGCATGGTTGTATATATTTCATCTAGCCACATATGTTTTTATATTTATGTTGCATTTAATTTAATTGGTATTAAAAAAAAAAAATTATGGTTTTTTAGTAGTGGAAAACACTACAAAGTGGTATTAGAGATTTGGTTTTAACACCGGACTATTATGGAACAAAGAGGAATCTGAATTTGACAAATCATTGCTACATATTTTGTTCTATAACATATTTGGGGAAAATTTTCAGACCAGAGTGAATCTCCAGATTACCGAGAAAATTCAGGTAGAATTTTCACTCATCATGGTTGAAGAGATGATTAATGACATCAATCTACAGGTTGCAAAGTTAAATTTGGCGTGGGAGGTCGAATTTTATGTTTTAATGGTGACTGAAGAAGTTGAGGAATCAACAGATCAAATCGAATTTGACTTGGCGATCGATCGTTGAGATTAATTCTAGATTAGTTAAAACTTCTAAGTTCACCGAAGAAAATAGTTCAAAGAAATTGCAAAATTCTCGAAAATTATAATTTTTTGGGATTTTTGAAAATTTTATATAGGTGATGACGTGGATTGTACCCATGACATGGTCTGAAAAGGTCCACATTGGTAGAACCATGTTGAATGAATGTAGAATTCATGGAATAGAGTTTGATGAATCAACGACCAAGATTACATTCAATTTTTTAGATCGATGACCCAGATTCATCCTAGATTTGGAGCTCATCGGAGTCTGTAAAATTCATGAACAAGTTTAGTTTACTAAAAGTGAAACATTGATGGCGAATGGCCGATGGAGTGAAAAATTTTGCAATTTCGGCGAAGTCTAAAAAAAATTTAAAAGAGAATTGTCGATGGTTGATGGTCGATGGAGTTTGAAGTTCGGCAATTTCGACGAAGTTTGAACAAATGTTAAAAGAGAATTGTCGATGACTGATGGAGTTTGGATTTTGGTGATTTTATCAAAGTCTGAACAAAATTTAAAAGAGAATCTCCAATGAGAGATGGTCGATGGAGTTCGGATTTCAAAAATATCAATGAGCTCCGAACAAAAGTTAAAAGAGAATTTTCGATGGTTGATGATCGATGGAGTTTCGGATTTTGGCAAGGGGAATGGATGGTCCAGATTAATTTTTATTTTGAGATCGATGGATCAGATTCATTCCATTTTTTATTTTGGGGTTTGATGAAATCCATGAAAAAGTGTCTTCCGTAACTTACTAATGGAAGAAAATCCCATATCATTGATGATTGGGGTTTGGTTGAATTCGACCAAGGCAACCTTTTTGCAATGCAAAAGAATTTGTTGATCATCGATACAAGGGAGACTATTGATCACTGATGAAGANNNNAAAATAAGGTTGATGAAATGGTTGAACCAAGGTATGATAGGTAAACATTGACGACCATGTGCCATACCATGTAAAACTGATCTCCACGGTAGCAAAAATATACTTTTTACAAAAAACAAATCTAGAACCAAAAACTTGTTTTGGCCATGACATAAGCATTTCAACTCAAAATCAAATAAATTTTAGGTGTGTGTCTGTAGTAACTAGAGCTACAAGAATTCCAGTAAGGGCCACTAGCTAATTGTGCTTAAATTTCCTAACAAAAGTAAATTAGTGACTTTTGAAGATATGAGTGATGCTCAATATCCAGAGCCTTGATAAAGATGAAATTTTGATAGATATCTCAAAAAGAAGGCATGGAGATACCCATTTGAGATCATGATAAAACTCAAAAGTGGTTGGTGTGGGGATACCCAAATAGGAAAAAATCCATTATTCTTGAGCATGTGTTGTGGTTCAGGTATTTTTGAAATCTTCAGAGAAGGAAAAGGGACCCCAGATCACCAATCCATAAAATTTTATTTTAGTCAAATTTTTATCTACACATCAATCCAGACAATTTTGTCTTGAGACAATTTTTCCCAATTTTTCTCCATTTGGGAGATAACCAACTTTGGCTAAAAGATTCAAAGTCTAGGGAAAGTGAAAAATCACAAAGTCGTCAATTACATATTTATACAAAATTTGACTGGAGCATTGGATTCAAAATATGAAAGTTGTTGTGTATTGAAAATCATAAATTTTGTCTATGTCCAATATAAAATAAAAAATAAAAAATCTGGTTTTGAATATTTTTTTCTATAGGTGGTAGAAAATGATATCTTAGAAAAAAGGTGACAGTGAAAATAGAGCATTTTTGAATTAAAACAAATTGAAAACTGTAGAAGGATGTAACTTTTAGTTCAGAAATCAAAATGAGGCATGTGTATAGTCATTGGAAACATAATTAATAGGAGAATGCATTTAAACAATCATAATTGGATTCTAATACATCCATGTCTCATAAATTCAGCTGAAGAATGACCTATAAGAAATATTTTACATTATACATAACTCTAATAGCAATTGTTGCATGCACATTTCTTGCAGAATTAGAGGTACAAGAAAACATATTTGGTTCCTCTATGTGAATTAGAGATATGGAGGATGCTAAAGGATCCTACAACCATGAGGAGGAGGTTAGAGGTCTACATGTCAGCATGGGAAATGCAAAGACCAAGTCCAATGGACATAGAGGAAGATATAAGCTAGTGGAGTTGGTTGAGACTATGAGAAGCTTGCAGAAAGAAGTGCATAGATATAGGGTAGAAAATGAAATAATGATGAGAGCTTAGGAGGAGTTGCAATAGAGTCATAATATGTTGCAGAAACGAGTCAATAAAGACAATAGCACAAAGTAAGCATCCAGTGCAAGGCAAGTAGAAGGATGCATATCTCATGATAGGAGGGATGACCATGGAGGATCTAGGAGAACAAGGAGTGCTAGTAGACATCATCATTCACAAGGGCACTCAACTAGAAGAGAACATGCACATTCAAGGTCGGAGAACATCCTAAGTGTTTCCCTTGTCCAAAAACAAAGGAGTAGGTCTGATGCAAATGATTTTCAAGGGGAGCTTAAGAAGATTAAGCCTCCTACTTTTGATGGCGATCACAAGAAAGATGAAGATATAGAATCATTGTTTTTGGGAATGGGGAAATATTTACAATTACATAATTATTCATCAAATGTAGAAGCCAAAATAACAACCTACAGTCTTCAAGGAAAAACATCTATTTGGTGGGATTAGCTCAAGTAGGTTAATCACATTGATGAGAATAGGATCTCATGGGGGGAGTTACAAAATTATTTTTTGAAGAAATACTTGTCATAGAATTATTATGACAAGAATATGAAAGAGTTCTTTGAACTCAATATTGGAAGCATGACAATGGATGAGTATGAGAGGAGGTTCTTTGAATTACTGAGGTATGTCAGTTTCATAAAGGATGAGAAGATTAAAATTCAAAAGTTTCTGAGTGAGCTTCCCTTTTTCTATAGTGATAAGATACATTATGATGAACCCGATACATTGGAAGGGACCATAAGAAAAACAAAGTAACTTTATGAGAAGAATAGAGGAAGACCCACTTTCCAAAAGGCTTGGGATGACAAGAAGAAAGACAAGATGTAGTAAATAAAGAAAGGTAGTAAGCCACCATTTTACAAAAACAACTCTCAAACATATCAACAAGGGTAGTAAGCATAGAATGAACCCTGAATGACAAGTTCATTTGGGAAAAAGGTGAAGACAACTACCCATAAAATGTTGGGGATGTGAGGGAGACCACTTGTATAGGGATTTCCCTACAAAGTATAAAGGATGAGGATAATTTACAATATTCATTAGGCTGATATAGTTCAGAACATGGGCAGAAGCATGCCAAGGATTTATGTAGTCTTGGACAACAAGCAAGCAAAGTACCAATCTCGTATGATTGAAGTAGAAGGTAAGATTGATAATCAACCCATGGAAATTTAATTGATTCAGGAGCTAGCCATAGTAACATATATCCTAATCTTGTTAAATATTGGTTCAACTAGCCATGAGAGATAAGAGAAGGATTAATTATCTAGTTAAGGATTTTCCAATGGACATGAATGGACTCAACACAAACGAAGATTTGAACATCATACCTTTGCATTTGTATGATTTTTTAATTGGTATGGATTTATTGGATAAGCATCATTCCATATTAGATTTCTACAACAATTAATTCACTTGTCTTGATGGAGAAGGGAAGCAAGGAAAAGTTCATAGGATTATAAGGCCTATATCTATCAGAGAAATTTCATCCATGCAACTTAAGAAGAGTTTCAGGAAAGGATGCCATATTTATGCATCCCATATGGAAGAGGAAGCTAAAGATAAAATGCCAAGTATTGGAGATATCAATATTACCACTAAAGAGAGACATTAATTTTTCCATTGATTTGGTGCAAGGATGCAGTGTCCAAGATTCCTTATAGGATGAGCACACCAGAGTTGAAAGAGTTATAGATGCAACTTGAAGGAAATTTGAAGAAGGGGTATGCCCAAGTGTGTCACCATGGGGTTCTCTAGTGCTCTTTGTGAATAATAATGATGGAACCTTAAGGCTATGCATTGATTTTAGATAGTTGAATAAGGTTACCATAAAGAACAAATATCCTTTTCCAAGGATTGATTATCTATTTGATCGACTGGAAGGTGCAAGGATATTTTCTAAGATTCACTTGAGGTCAGGCTATCATCAAGTGAGAATAAAAAAAGAATATATCAACAAGATAACATTCAAAACAAGATATGCACATTACAATTTTATGGTGGTGTCATTTGGGCTATCAAATGCACTAGTTGTCTTCAGGTATATGATGAATGGAGTGTTCAAATAATATTTGGACAAGTTTGTAATTTTTTTCTTGGATGATATACTCATTTACTCAAAGATAGAGGAAGATAATGAACAACATTTAAGGATGGTTCTACAAGTATTGAGGGAGCACCAGTTGTCTACCAAGTTAAGAAAGTGCATTTTCTATCAAAGGAAGATTTGTTATTTTGGCTATATTATTTTAGAGAAAGGGATAGTATTTTATCCTAAGAAGATAGAAGCCATTAGAGGATGGGAAACACCAAATAATGTTACAAAGGTCAAATCATTCATGGGACTTGCAAGTTATTATAGAAGATTCATTGAAGGCTTTTCAAAAATTGCAAAACCAATTACTTATGTGCAAAAGAAGGCTGTAAAATTCAAATAGAATTATGAATGTGAATAAAGCTTGTAACACTTGAAGAATATATTGACAAGTGCATCGATATTGAATATTGTAGATCTAGATGAATATTTTATTGTATGAATTGATGCATGCAAGGGAGAGTTTGGTGGAGTCCTCATACAAAATTGGCATGTGGTATGTTATGAGTAAATGAAGTTGAAATAACATGAGAGGAACTATGCTACACATTATTTAGAGCCAACAAACATAGTCCACACCTTAAAAATGTGGAGTGTTATCTCATGGGAAAAAGATTTGAGTTGAGGACAGACCATAGCGGTCTAAAATATTTATTTGGACAACCAAACTTGAATGCCAAACGAGTTAGATTGTTGGAATTCCTCATAGAATATGGCTTTGATATAGAATGTATTAAAGGAAAGGAAGATAAAATGGCTAATGCACTTAGTAGGAGAATGCATGAGATGCATGTTGGTTGTGGAGCCTAATTATCTTCTTGATTCAGAGGTCTTTATTTTCATCCATGTTTATAGACCATGAAGACTTTACACCCCGGAAGAATGTACACTCCTCCACACGGGGGAGTGCAAGGGGGGTTACACCCCCTGTGGGGTTCATGGGTTCGTGGATGAAGCCCTTGAAGGAAAAATTTCTTTATAAATGTATATTGTAATTTCATAGTAAACCTGGACCGTTCATTATACGATCACAAATCTGACGGTAGAAGTTATGTTAGGGTTTTTTTCCTTAAAAGGAGACCCTCTTTTATGAGGGAAATGTATTGACGCTATGTGTCATTATGAATATTGTATTCTGAGAGTGGAGACTATGAGAGAAAGAAGAGAAAGTTACAACGGGTATGTTGTAGGTTGTATCCCTTCATTTGTTGGATAATAATAAAGGAAGGACCTGGCAATTTATCTGGTGGACGTAGCCCACACTGGGTGAACCACGTATATCTGTGTCTCTATTGTATTTTGTATCTTCTATGTTTTACTTCCACATTTGTTTTATTTTTTTCCTCCGTGATCCTATTTTCTCTAACAACTAGTATCAGAGCGAAAGGTAACTCACAGGAAAAGAGGGTTACTGGTTCGATTAGGAGAAATGGCAGAAGATGGAAAGTTTAGGGTCGATAAATTTAATGGCGAAAACTACCAGTTATAGAAGATGTAGATGGAAGATTATTTATATCATAAGGATCTATTCCTACCATTAGGTGGGATAAAAAAAATCATTAGGAGTAGATATGTCATATTCAATGAGAAGATCATGTACAAAGATCACTTGCAGGGAAAGAAACAAGAAAAAGAAAAACCAGAATACACAGTGCTTGATGAGATCACTGGAAAATAAATTCCAAAGGTACCAGAAAATCAAAATGTACAACAACAGGATCAACAGGTACCTCAAAATCCCGCAAGTGTTGTTAGAAGATCTACCAGGTTAAGTAGACCCCCTGAACGATACTCTCCTTCATTGTATTATTTATTTTTGACTGATTCTAGTGAACTAGAATGTTATGAAGAGGCAATGTAGGTAGACACCAAAAATAAGAGGGAGAAATACATGAAAGAGGAAATGCATTCATTGGTAAATAAACAGACTTGGGAATTGGTTTAGTTGCCTACAAAAAAAAGATCATTACAAAATAAATGAGTTTACAAGTTGAAGGAAGAAGATGGAGGAAAAAGATGGTATAAGGATAGACTTGTTGTAAAGGGGTTTGCACAAAAAAAAGTTTTAGATTTTGATGAAATATTTTCTCATGTTGTTAAAATGACTTCAATTAGGACTATTTTAAGTCTTGTGGTAGTAGAATATTTGCATCTTGAACGGTTAGATGTAAACCCAACTTTTCTCCATGGGGATTTGGACGAAGAGATTTATATGTAGTAGCCACAGGGGTATGAGGTCAAAGGAAAGGAGAATTTGGTATGCATGTTGAAGAAGAGCTTGTATGGCCTAAATAAATCTCCAAGGCAGTGGTATTTGAAGTTTGATAGGTTTATGACAGAACAAGGTTATAGTAGATGTCATTATGATCACTGTGTTTATTTTAAAAGGCTAGAAAATGGAAGCTATATTATGTTGCTATTGTATGTAGATGACATGCTTTTTGCAGGGTCTAATATGCAGGATATAAATGTGCTCAAGAAGAAATTAGCTAGTTCATTTGCAATGACGGATTTAGGTGCTGCAAAGAAAATCCTTGGTATGAGAATAACAAGAGACAGGAAAAATTGGAAATTGACATTGTCTCAGGGTGAGTACATAGAGAAGGTGTTGGAGAGGTTTAGAATACATAATGAAAAACCAGTTAGTACACCTTTGGCTAGCCATTTATGTAAATTCTAACCTTGTGCAATATTAAAAGAATAGAAAAGATACAATGACAAATACAAACATTACACATAGATTTTTCCCTTGAAAACCCAAATCGGGAACGCAAGCATATTCTATATTCATTCATGTATGATATATTGTTTACAATACAATATGCATATAGGATCCAACAATATCCAAAACCCTAACCCAATGACCCGGATTAGTCCACAACCCTAATTCCTTAACCGGAAATAGCAAACCATCAGCAAAAACCATGTGTCGAAAAAACACCTAAATGTGTGACATGTTTCCCGAGGCAAAAATGTTTTTCCCCACTTGCAAAGAATATAACACTACTACTCATGCAAAAAATATAACACATACCCAACATTCTCCCACTTGTTTTTTTCTTTGCATACAGGGGGTTACAAGGTTACATAGTCAACAATCCAAGGAAACAATGCCCATGGATCCTCTACACCAAGAGAACTTCTCAATGCTCACAAACTTTGTTAATGAATCTGCAACATTCTTCAAAGTGTCCACCTTCATCATCAATACTTTCTTTTCTTCAACCATGTCTCTCACAAAGTGATATTTAATATCAATATGCTTTGTCTTTGAATGGTGAGTTGGGTTTTTCGCCAGAAAAATTGCACTCTGACTATCACAATCTATCCTTACAGCTTGTTGTACCAACCTAATACCTAAACACAATCTTTGTAACCATACTACTTCCTTACTTGCATGAGTGGCTACCATGTATTCAAATTCTGTAATTGAAAGTGCCACTACAACCTGTCTTTTTCTCATCCAACTTATTGCTCCTCCAAATAGGTTAAACACATACCCACTTGTAGATCTCCTATAATCCATATCTCTGGCCCAGTCTGCATCCACAAATACATGTATATCCACCACTCTTTCCAATCTCGGTCTTCCTTCGTATCACAATCTATAGCTACCAGTGCCACACAAATACCTGAAAACCCTTTTTACTGCTATCCAATGCTCCTTCCCTAGTTTTGACATATACTTCGTCAAAACTCCTACTGCATGTGCAATGTACGGTCTAGTACATACCATTTCATACATCAAACTGCCAACTGCACTCACATATGAAACACGAGACATGTCCTCTCCTCTTCATGTGTCTTGGGACACTGATCTGTAGATAAATTTACACCAACAGAAATAGGAACCTTGACTGGTTTACATTCCTGAAAGTTAAACTTATGCAATATTGTCTTGACATATTTTCTCTGATTTAATGAGAGTTTCCTCCTTTTTTGATCTCTTTTAATTTCCATGCCCAAAATGAAACCTTTTTTGATCTCTTTTAATTTCCATGCCCAAAATGAAATTTGAAGCACTGATATCCTTCATGTCAAATTTAGAGGACAACTGAGTTTTCACATCCGGGATAATCTCCTTGTTGTTTTCTATCAGCAACATGTCATCCGCATACAAGACCAAATAAATCAAATGATCACCAATTAATTTAAAATACACAGTGATTCTCTTTGCTTCTTTTGAAGCCAACTCCCAACATTAAGTATCAAATTTTTGATTCCACATCCTTGGTGATTGTTTTAAACCATATAAGAACTTTTTCATCTTGCATAACAACTCCTTCTTTCCCTTCACAACATAACCTTATCGTTGCTTCATATAGATTTCTTCTTCCAGATCCCTGTGTAGGAATGTTGTCTTCACATCCACTTGTTCTATTTCAAAATCAAATGCAACAATAACAAATAACATAAATCTTATGGAGGTTAACTAGGCAACAAGAGAAAAAATCTCACCAAAATCAATTCCCTCATCCTGGGAATAACCCTTTGCTACTAACCGATCTTTGTATTTCTCCACTTTTCCTTCTACATTCAACTTTTTTTTAAATACCCATTTTCTACCAATGGGATTTCTTCCAGTTGGAAACTCAACTAGATCCCAAGCCTCATTCTTATCTAAAGACGCCATTTCTTCATTCATGACCCTTTTCCAGAGATTTGCATCCTCTGAATCCACTGCCTCCC